>CM031387.1:4338891-4628605 GCA_018350135.1 Citrus trifoliata
CGCAAGTGCATGTGCATCAAAAACATGCCACCTGGCAGACCGATGACCCGTGTTACGGCTACACGTCAGTCTCATTTAAGGCAGTCGCTCGCCACGTCTGTACAGCTGACACCAGCGTACCGCGTACATAACTGCTGCCGAACCACCTCAATGGTTCCTCATTTATGGCTAGCTATTAACTGCTTATTTACTAGACCAGAACTCCGCAATCAATCACAGCCGTTCGTCATATAACGGGGCCCACAAGTACGCAGAAGTGGACCGTCGTGAATGCAAACCCTCAACTATTCAGTCCCAACACCCACCTGCTCGCCATTAATACATAAAGATTCAAGTTTTTGGCGTTACTTATATTGAAATTCAATTGACAATAAAAATCATTTATCGCAGCAACAAAGGAAAAAGGACAAAGGGCAAAAGAGAGAAGATGATGGGAATGAAAAAAGGGTTTCTATGTGGCATATTGTTTGGCTTCATAGCTTTAAGGGTTGTGACGGCTGATGACGCTACAAATAAGGAATGCAGTGATTATTTGCAGAAGACGATGGCCTGTTTGGATTTTGCAAGGGGTAAGATTACGACGCCGTCCAAAGAATGTTGCGGCGCTGTGAAGGGTATAAAAGACGATGATCCAAAGTGTTTGTGTTATATCATCAAGGAGGCTAATGGCGGTGAAGGCGATATGGTTAAGAACTTGGGCGTGCAGGTACCTAAGCTGCTTCAGCTTCCATCCGCTTGCCAGTTGAAAAATGCCAGCACCAGTCTCTGCCCAAGTATGTTCCTTGATATTTCTTTTGTTTGCATGCAAATGCAACGCTTTCTATTTTACTAATTAATTTGAAGTAGTTATCTCAAATAATTTACGTTGTGAAATCCCAACCGATTGTGAAGATCAAATGTTTTAGTGTATTCGAGTATGTGCTTAGATGTGAAGATTTTAATTAGTGGGTAAGTTTAAGTAGTTAGATCCAGGTCACATGCACATTGTGGCTTTCCTTAATTTGCATGCAAATTAGATATTCTATTTCTGCTATCGATATTATTGTGTTAATCAGCGAGGGCGTGGGTTCGAGTCCCTCGCCGTTCTGTTTTTTTTTTTTTCCACTCAAATAGAATTAGGTGTAAGTAATCATATATGTACAGATAATCTTGTAAATATTTTTAAAAGTAGAAATCTGAACTATCCTATAATAATTTATTGTAAGTTATTTATGTAACCATCTAATCTAAGGCTCTGGCTAAGTTACGTTAAATCTAACTTAGGCTAGACATAACAACAGTGTTGGTGATGAGACTTATTACTGTTGATGTATCTGGCGTAAGTTACGTTTAACGTAACTTAACCGGCTCCCTAGTCTAAATATTAATAAGTGAAGCGTACACGTAACTTAGGCTAGATACAATAATAGTGTTGGTGATGAGATTCATTACTGTTGTTGCATAAGTTACGTTTAACCTAACTTAACCGGCTGCTTAATCTAAATATTAATAAATGAAACGTACGCTCGCTCTGATTCTTTCCACAAATTTAATAGATTAGGCACCAAAATGTCTCTAGGTGGCCCGGTGACATGATCAATCGTCAGTTTAATGCTCTTAATTACTGCGGGGTAGTTGGGTTGGCTGCTGGAGAAATGTTATAAATGCGATGTAATGGGGCTCATGGCCCTTTCAACATTAAGCTGGTTGCAACTAGCAAAGCGGTTGTCTTTACTTTCTTAGTAAGTAAACAGCAAGGTGTCAATTTGTTGCTAATCTTAATTCATTAACTCTTGTCTGTTTTGTCTCCTCAAATGCACAGAGCTTCTAGGGCTATCTCCTAGCTCTCCAGATGCTGCAATATTCACAAATACTTCTTCATCGGCAACTCCAACTACACCAGCGGCCGCGGGAAAATCAGCATCGGCGTCCTCTGGGAACATTCACGGACCATACCTCCTTGGACCGACGGTGATCATAGCAATGTCTATCTTGTTCTATGCGTTCCCAACTGGGTCTGCTTCTTTATGTGCTTAACAACAGCACATATGGCGTCGAAAATTGAGAATTCGCTCAAGTAGTGAAGCAGCTTCTTGTTATTCCTTTCTTGCAATGTTGTTTGGACTTTATGACTATGTTCTTTGTCTTCCTGACTCTATGACATTTTGCATCCATGGTGTTTAGCTTTTCCAGGCCTGTGTTTCTGCTTCTCTTGTTTACATAATATTAGATAGATGTAAGTTTAAAATTTGGATTCTTGGTTCACAAATTAACTTTTTTATCGAAAACATAGCTTCAATTTATCATTTAGCTTTAATAAATTGACATCTTGTTTTTATTCTAAAACATAGAATCCTTTTTCTCCTCACCAGGCATAAGGGAAATATAAAATCATTCGAGATAATTTCCCAAATATTATTTATTATTATTATTATGAAAAAAAAATGAAAAAGAAAACTGTATTAGACACAAGGGAAATATAAAACAGGCCATGGTTCCTGCCTGTCGCTTGCTTAGCCTTAAGAAGAATTTTCGACATCTTAAAAGATTGTTTAATCGCGCCCCCAAAAAATTTTGAACACAAATTTTAATAACCAACATAAAGAAGTTTTAGAACACCATCGGATACGAAAAGATTATCGACAACACCCATCACATATTCCTTCATGAAAGCCGAATTATTCAGGTCACAACATTTCACTTGAGTTTGCAAAGCCGTGCGGATATTTCCGGAGCAAATTACTAATATCTCAGTTCATTGATATGGAGGCTTTGATTAACCACAGCAAGAAATTAACTGCTCTAAATAAAACACCTATGGATATGATATATAAACCTATGATTTTAATCTGAACAAGTTCTTATCAATATTAAGAAACATTGAAATGGATATCTGTGTAAACACCATTCAAACCTATGTATTAAGGCTATCATCTTAAGCAGAATCTTCCATAGAATTGGTGATAGATAAACCAGCAAAGAAAAATAGGAATATATGGATCATGGCAGCTAGATTCAGGTTCACTTCCTACCTATCTGCTTAGTTTGATTTAAAATTTTCCAGCTTAATTGCCGTGAGCCACAGCTGCGGTGGAGACAACATTCCTCACTGATGAATGTTCTTTATGATGCTCAGTCAACAACACAGCTTCAGCGAAGCTCTTGGACATTGTCTTCATGAAATCGTTTGATAGTGAAACTTGATTTCGTTTTTCCCTGCCTACTGCCAATGACGGAGGAGCCACTCGGTTTGCTTGCTGTCCAGACTTCCTTTCCTGCATTGCTTTCTGTCGCTGCTCGTAGAAGTGAAAGTCATCAAGAATAGATGAATAACTTTCATAGTTCTTAAATATGTTCAACATCTCAATACCCTGTTCCAATTCCACCTGCAAAATTGAGGCAGAATAGTCAATGTTAATGGAAAATCTTATCCCAAAAAGGAAAACAAAACTGTACTAGGTCTTACTCATAATTAAGTGGAAAGATCTTTGATGTAGGGAAAAGGAAAACAAAACTAAATTAGGCTTTACTTGTAATGAACTGGAAATTTCTTTGACGTAGGAAATCAACAAATAGCTTCATGCATCAGGTTCACACCTCTCAGAAAATTGCCTGGAGTAGAATCCACTTACAAGCTACAAGTTTATTATGAAGATACCGATTTCAGGTGAGTAATAGAATATTAAACGATGGACCTATTCAGAAACCATAATTCAATAACCTTAGCTCACTCATGATGGGTCAACGCATTTACAGTCAAATTCTTTAGATTGTATAGATATTAAAAGCCAAAGGGAAGTCTCTACTTTGCATGCTTTAAAACAACAAACAAACTGAGAGCGAAGCAGATTGAGCTTGTCACGCGTAATCAATTAAATATAGCAGCAGATAAATACTAAGACGAAATGTGGTGCAAAGTTAAGAGCACATGCAAATCAGGACAGTATCAGTTTCCATCATTACTTGCCAACTGAGAGTAGATCATAAATCCCAATAAATTCTTACCTCTTGAGTATCTCTACTATTTGTAACTGGCTTGTTGTCGTTTTTTTCAAGTATAATGTGTCGAAATTGACTGTTGGGGACATCCTTAATTATGTGCCACTTGACTGGGAACTGTCCAGACCACTTATCCTGCAGCCAATAATCGACGCTCTTGTCAAAGTCTACTGGCCCTACCATCTCTGCCACCCCACAAAACTGGGCACTAGCATTTACCTGTGTACAATTGTAAACATCCAAAGATTAGCCCATACCTTCAAAGCTCTCATTTTTAGTTTTCAAATGAAGCTTCTCATGGATGATTAAACAAGTAAAACAAGAGATTGATCACAGAAGAAATGCAGGCAACATAATAGTGAGAACTTCCTTGCAAATGCTAGTATGACTGATCATCAAAAAAAAAAAAAAAGTTAACTTTTTCTATGGAAGAGAACATGCAATTTATCAATAAGAGCAGTAATGTAAAAAAATAGACCATGTCCCATTGACCTAATTGCCTTCTTATGATAATAATCAGTAAAGGACAATGCATTTATCAATCAGAAGCTCTTATAATCTACATAAACACTTATGTGCAAGTGCACTGTGTTACATGTCTGCTAGTTTGAGCCTGGCCAACCTACTACAAGAGTTGCAAACCACAATTGCAGGAGCTGCACCGACATGAACCCTGACAAATTAGAAAATATTATTGAGAAACACATGCAACACGACATCCATTCCTCTGCCCCAATTGCCATTCTTGTTAGGAGTCATCTAATTTCTCAAATTAACGATCCTAGCAGACTCAATGAGATTTAGTTTAAACTTATACCGACTCCTATGTAACTATGTACTCAACATTTGGATCATCAGACTGGATAAAGTACCGAAAACAACAGAAAGATCGGGCATGTCCCATGTTTCTCCTTTGCTTCGCGATAAGCAGCATCCAACTTTTTGTTGCCATTCGGGGTGCTTGCCCAGAGACCATACTTTATGCTTTTGTGAACATTATCTTCACTATAAGATTTGATGATGAAGAACTTTGCAACTTTATAGTTGGTGACAAAATCCAATTGGTTGTAAGACCCTTTAAGAATATCATCAAGGGTTCCATTCTTGCTATTATCAACAGCAAATCCATAAGCTGTTGTCCTAACTTTTGGCTTAAATGCCCTAGGTCCTCTATTGCGCTCACTTAGAGTATCAAGAGTGACAGTACAACTACATGAGAAGTTATTACATCTTCCTCCTTGTCTGGCTTCAGTGAGCGATGGCCAGTTCTGACCATCCATCTCCATACTAGAAGTGGAGACACATCCATATTCAGAGCCTTGATCACTTAGACAATGAGAGTAGCCCCTGTATCTGGAGCCTGTACAAGATCCAAACCCAAAAAATGATCCTTTCCACTGTGAAGCCTGCATAAGATTTCATTGTTAGCATCTCCATCACTTCCCATTGAATCAGGAATAATGCTCCAATACAGTATTAAGAAAGAGTTTAAAGCCAAACACATTTATCAGGTGGGTTCGGCTTTGTTGGAGTTCACCTACGGTGGAGCACGAATTTCAGCCACACACGCAAAGTGATAAATAATAAATAATGAGTTATAATGAGCTTTTTACTATTTATCACTTTGTGCGTGTGGCTGAGATTCGTGCTCCACCGTAGGTGAACTCCAACATAGCCATGGCCTTACTAGGTATAAGAGTCATTATTAGATGACTCTGACTCAAGACAATGGACTTCTACGTTTCTGCAGCACATCATCTGCAGATTAACCACTGGTATAAAATACAGTTTGTAATCAGGTATACAATATCATTATTAGATTACTCTGTGGAGATGTTGGTGTTGTGGGGCTGCTTGGCTTAAGTAAGCTTTCGGAAAAATACAATGATCAGTGTATACAAAGAATTTGTTGTTAGCAAAAGATCCGGAAACACAGTTAACTGATTTAAATTTGAACTTGCACGTCTTCTCTCTTTCCAGAAAAAGATTGATTCAAAGATGTGTGAGCAAAAGAAGCATAGTTCAGCACTCTAACCATTTCAAAATCATCCCAACAAAATTCAAGTGACCTAATTGGAGTAAGAGAAGCTGCTGCAGATGACAACTGAAGCAAGGAACTCTTTCCATTCAATGGTTTTGACCAATTTGACCATAATCCTCCAACTTCACATCCCTCAGAACCTTGATGGAAGAAATCAAGGCCATCAGAGTTTCCAAGAAAGTCACCTCCCTTACTGGTAGATCCCAATGAAGGTGCATAATTGGGCTTCAGACCAAATCTTTTGCTATCACCTTGCAGATCAATATGTGCTGGCAACTTTCCTTGAGAAACTGAAGTTGACGAAAGAATGCATGGTTTTTTTGGAGAAATTGGTTGCTGGAAACAAGACGGATCAGAGGCTGAAAACTGTTGTGCATGATACAAATGGCCATGACCCCTCACAGAAGGCAGCTGTGTTGTGATATAAGGTCTATGCAGCATTTGAGGGTTGTATCCATAACCATGTAAAGCAACAGATGGAGATTCATCCTGGATGCCCTGCATTAGTAAATATGTAAATGGACAAATCTGCTAGCACCCACTAAGAGATGAAAATACAACAGCACTAGCAAAAGGTGAGGTAATTTACACACATGAGAACCATTTTCCAGGCTTTCGGCATTAGCATATGGAAGGCATGTAACCCCCTTACTAGTTGCATTATCATAACCTGAGTGACAAACAAGATAGGAAATAAACAATATAAGAACACAAATTCTGCTTGACAAAGCAGCAAAATGTAGAAAAATTCTTACTCCAAGAAACTGCCTAACTCCAAACCAACCACAGCCCACACAGTTCTAATCAGCAGGCTAAACTTCATATTCTTAAATTCCTTTAAATGTATTATTGAACTTCCATAAATTGCTTCTATCATCGAACCCCACCAAAAGCATAAACTATTACTAATTAAAAGAATATAGCATAATTCTACAAGCAAAAAAAACATGAATACTGAGTCAAAACCAAGGAGTCTACATAATCACAGTATGATGTCCATGCAGTGAATTTCACCATTTCAAGCAGAAACAAATGATAAACTATGGTAGTTAGCTTCTGTTTCACTTTTTTGATACATATATAAAGATAAACAATAAAAGGAGTAAAGATAAGGAATCTAACAAAGGTGGATTCTATCTGTGTTAATAATCTTGAATGTTGCCAAAAGCATGCCTATTCATTCCTCCAAAGTCATCAACCTTGTTTTGTCTCCAAAAACTCCAGTTCCCCAAATTTCCAACAAAACCACAAGGTCCAGAACTGGTTGGTATGACCCATCCACCACCGATAAGCTAATCACAAAACTAAATAATTATGTTGCCACTTACACAGTTTCCACATCTTCATTGCAAAGGTATACCTGCTAACAATAAATTTGCCTCTTTTGAAGAGTAGCAATCTCAACATAAAAATAAAAGCTCTCTGAGAGGCGGGAATAACCAAGGGAAAATTATTTTTCCTCATAAGTATACACAAAGTTATTTGACCTTAAGTGTTGTACTCGTTATATGTTATCATTCTGAAAACATTTGTATCCATCTCCCTCAGCCTTTATCTCTACAAAAGATCAAAAGAATCAATAGTATTGATTATTCCAGATCATTTATTGCTCTTACCAATTTGGGATTTCAATTAATCCTCCTGTTTTTGGGCAAAATAATTAATCATCTAATTGGAATAACAAAAGTAATCTGCAAAGACACGTTATTGTCTTCAGCTATACTACAGAGAATAGGAAACGCAATCATCAAAGGTCATCATCTATCTCAACCAACATAAAAACATGTTTAATACAGAAATTCCAGTCCGCGCCAACATGTTTAACAGTTTACTTTAACCCTCAATTTGCAACCCATCTCAAAAGGCTCTTTCAATAGCATAATGCCACAGCAGTTTACCAAGTAAAACCTATTACAAGATATTTCAACCACCACACCTATACTCCACATTTGAGAAGAGGAGAGTGAAGTACATCCCAATAGAAAATTTGATTTTTAACATATTCCTAAATGGCATATGTAATTATGCCTACCCCTTCCAAACATTAGAAGGAGCAAAACAAAAAGTCTGTACACAGCTTTTCCAACAACTTGATCATCATAACTGGAATGACAAATGTCAAAAAATAAATCAGCAGACTAGAGAACTTCTTTTTCCCTTTTTTTTTTTTTTGGAGGCATATCTTAACTCAAAACTGAACCCTTTATGGGGTTCAAATAGAGCCAACAATAAATTGTAAGTTGTTCATTATAATATCTTCCATACTAATAGACAACCAAACCACACAATGTCCACCATCCTCTCAACCAAAATAAAACAGTTACAGTCTTTATGTTTTGAATTGACTGCAATAAGATATACAATTTGCAAAAGAGTTTTTTTTTTTTTTTTTTCTTTTGAGGGAAACCCATACAAGTACATACTTACGAAGTACACAAGTAATGTGCATCAATTACACCTCTTAAACGTCAACAGACATAAAAGGAACTAACCTCCTCCATTGTAAACTGAGTGTGCCTGAGAGAAATAGGCATTGGACAAACAACCACTGTGATGGTATCCAACAGCATTTAAAGACCCCGGCTGATCTACATTATCCCTCCGAGGATCAATTATCACCTGATCCTGTGAAAAATGTCAAAGACATATACATTAATAGCCAAAAGGAACCAATAATAAAATTCAAGAACTCATAGATCGACAGAATTAGAAATTACCTGAGCATTCAGCATGCTAGGATTATTAGTCTTTTCCTCAGTATCCAGCATCAAGAGGTTCAAAGCTTCAGCAGTGTCTAAAAATTCATAAAATATGATCAATCGGCCAGCCTAAACAAACAATTTAATTAAGAATAAAAATAAATAAATCAATGAAAATGTAAGCACGAACAAATGAGCAAATGATCACAGTCCTCCATTATCAGCAAAATCACACGAGTATCACGAAATCTTTAACAAAAACTTGAACCGAAAATTCTCAAAGTTGCGCACTTTATCGGGAGAAAAAAAAAATAAACTGTGAATTGCACGCCACGCAAAATGCACACAAATGCTCCATCATATTTTTAACTAAAAAGTAGATAAAGCT
The DNA here is from genome assembly GCA_018350135.1 of Citrus trifoliata. Classification (NCBI taxonomy): domain Eukaryota; kingdom Viridiplantae; phylum Streptophyta; class Magnoliopsida; order Sapindales; family Rutaceae; genus Citrus; species Citrus trifoliata. The sequence goes on from CM031387.1 coordinate 4,347,998, forward strand.
AATGAAATCGTTGCCGCTTCTTTCCAATAAATAAATAAATAAATAACAAAATATAAAATCAACGAATAAATGATCCTTACTCCATTATGAAACACAACCACTTGGATCGTCATATATTCATTAAAAAATACAGTTCCATTTTTTTTTTAATAATCTAAAAATAGAAAAAAAATTAAAAAAAAAAAAGCTCAGATGACATCCATTATTCTATATAATTCTTTAGCGAATTTTATTTACATACCAGCAAATTTTAAGCGATCGGAGGTTAGCTGTGCCATTTTTTTTTATAAAGAAAAACAATGTTATGTGAATTTTATAATTGTATATTCGTGATCAGTTGGGCTCTGTTTGGGAAATTATGGTTAGATTTTTGGTGTGTGATTTATTTTTTAAAAAAATACAAATTATATAAAAATAAAAAACAGGACGGGATGCGGTGGAAGGAGCAAAAGGAGGTGCGGCCGAGTGGTAGTGGGTAGAGTAGGAGTGGATAGAATTTAGAAAGAAGTTTCTGCAGCGTTGGGAGAAGTGAGACTGTGAGTGACACTGTGCGAGGGGCAGAAAAATGGAAATGAGAAATAGAAATATCTGGTTCCAAAGAGCGAGAGCTTCATTTTTCGGCTTTGTCGAGTTGGCGGAACCTCACTCGTCCACCTGCTCTTCATGCACTCCCCCCTCGGGTTTCGCTTCTGCTGAGGTGTATCATTTATTTATACGTTACGATCACGACGTGTGCGCCTGTCTCTGATCGTTTCGTTGAGTTAAAAAAAAAATTAAAATTAAAAAGGACTGAAATTCTCTATGTTAATATTTACCGAGGAGTGTACGTCAATTTGATATAAATATTTAATATTCGTGATCGGTTTGGATTAAGCAAACGGCGCCGTTGAAAGTGATTGTGAGTTTTAAATAATTAGAATTATATATTTGGTAGATTTTATTACTATAGTATTAACACATAGTATATGGATTTAAAAATATTTTACAGTTTGCTTTTCTTGGTGATGTCCTTCTAAATTAAGTTTATGAAGTTGTCGGGAAACATTTTCTTTTTCTTTTTTAAACAAAGAAAATTATATGAAGTGAAATAAATAATTAGTTAATATGTAATAAATTTTATAATTTGTTCAGATAAAATATGATAAAATTTATAATAGTACACATAAACCTAAATAAAATTAAGGGTCCAGCTATCGTTCTCCTGTAATAAGGTACCTCGTCTTTTTGACCTCATTTAAAACAGCCGTTGGATTTCAACTTTTATGATCCGAAGGCTACAATATTAAACGCGAAACACACAGTAAAAATGGGTTTACTATTTGAGTCGGTTCGTTTAACGAGGACGAAGATAAATTCATAAAGAGGGTGAAAGAGTCAAAAGATGATGTATTATTGGTTGTTATTTGTTACACACTAAAAAGTCAAAGATTAATTAAAAATGCACAAGAATAATTTTTATATTTAACTGAAGGAGATAGCAAGAATGACTCCTAAAAAAGTCTGAAGTGGTTATCAGAATTGAAAATACGGACAAAAGATTGGAAATGTCCAGTGCAATTAAAATTTGGCCCGTACCAAACAAGACTTATGAGTAACAACTAATAAAGTAAAAATTTGGAGACAACAAGGAAGCTTAAGCTTAAGCTTAACTAAGGGCGGGCATGTCCATTTTCGATTTGGGTTTTCAGGATTAAGAATTCAACCCAAATAAGTTGAAAAATAATTTCAGTTTGGTTTTAGATTGTTAGTTCGGGTTTAAATATGGTTTGGATTATTAATTCGGGTTGGATTGTTAGTTCGAGTTGCAACCTTCTTATTGTGTCTATTAGAAAAATACCCGCCTTTAATTACGTGAAACAAAAAATGGCTCTCTCTTAGATGTGGATATGGCTAACCGATGCTCCACCAACTCATGAATCACATGCCCCTATTCATACTAGATCATAATACATATAGTATTTCATTCTTGTTTGCTCCCATCAATGATTTCTAGCTGGGACCAAGATTTTCCCCAGCAATCTTCTCAGCTTTGATCCTCAATTTCGCCACATGCTTACTTCTCTCATGAGCTGCCATGGTCGATTAAGGCTGTTGTGGTGCAGCTATGGTGCGACTGTTGTGGGCTGAAATGATGTTGATGTGAGAGAGGAGAGATGAGAGCTTTTGTCGTTGTTGGCGACTATTTCATGGTGCTAAGCTGTGCTGTTGTGCTTATATAGGGCAGCATGGCGATAGCCATGCAGTAGCCAGCTGCTTTAAACTTGAAAAAGGAAAATTGAGGATTTGTTTTGAATTTGATTTTGGGAATCAATTTCACGCATGTGGATATGTTGCCATGTGGTTATTTAAACCTTTTTTTAATGTGACTTTTTTTTTTAGTTATAACCTTATCGATCTTATAAATTTAAACTGTTTGATTTTAAAGATATAACTTAAATTGAACTAATAATTAATTTTAAATACAAATTCAATTTGGTTTAGGTTAATCCAAACTAAACGCCTCTAAACTTAACCATGAAAAACATATGGCTATCTATTATTTTGAGTGTTCGAGATTATATCAATTTAAAAAATTGAAGGCGAGACCTTAGGTTTTTTTTTTTTTTTGGAGACAACCCTTGGGTTGCTGATAGGTTTGGGTTTTCCAAAAAATACATGTGGAAATTTGGCGCTCTTCCCGTCCCTCTCAACTCACCTCCATTAACTTGCTAAGCAACTTGAACTACAACTATTAAGTTGGCTATACGTCAACAAGCTAACTTGCCAAACTAATTCATAAGCATTAGTTCATGATGATTTCAAGGAAACCGAGTTATGAGACAACAAACAAAGAATCGTTGAACTAAATTTCAATCTAATCGCTCATGATAGAAGCAACGTTAATTCTCCTTTAAATTATATTGGTTGAGTCTTAACATCAATGGGTTGCTTCAGAGTTGATTTGTTTTTAAATTTTTACCTAATAACGGATGACTTGTTGAGTCTCTTACATTTGCTCTCATGCTGCACTTAAATACTTCTCATGAGTAATATTACAAACCATAAACTTGCTTTTTCTATCTTAATTATGGTTACAAGCTGTTAACCAGTTTCTTGCACTATCTAATGGATGATGTCTTGTTTTAAAACTTTTAACTGAATATTTACTAAACTCACAAATTAAGCTTGACTCTTACGTGTCAGTTTAATGGCCGTTTCACATTCTTTCATTTCAATTGAATGGTCTCTTTACCACAAGACCAATTAAGGGGTACAACATAGACTAATGGACGTGACTTAAAATTAAAAGTAATACATGTTTAATAAGGTGGCTACCTTAGATATGCTGTGAGGTACGGTCACCCTTACACAGTAAAATGAAAAGTGAATCCAACTGAAGCCTATAGCCATTTTTGTGAGAGTGATCTATGTTGCCTGGTAGGCACAAGCACACTTCTTTGTCTTTTTCCAGAGCTACCAATAGTTAAAATTCCACATCTAATTTTGAGACATGTAGCCGCATGAAGCAACCTAACCAGCGAGTAATGGGTAGGGTTGGCAATGGGACGGGACAGAATGGGATTTATCAATTTCAGTCTCATCCCGTATATGTAAATGAGATGAAAAAATGTCCTAATCCTATCTTTATATTTTTTTTTGACAAAAATATGTCTCAATCCCGTCCCAAAAGAGATGGAATCCTGCAGAATCCTATCCCAATTGAAAAAATTACCATTTTTAATCGGTAATAAGACGGGATAGGACATAATTTGTCAATTCCATTCCCGTCCCGCATATGTAATTGGGATAAAAAAATGTCTGAATTCCGTCCCAAATTTTTTTATGGACAAAAATATGTCTCAATCCCGTTCCAAATTGGATGGGATTCCGCAGGAACCCATCCCATCAGGAAAAATTACCATCCCTGGTAATGGACCAGACATAACATGTGTTAGTTATAATTTTGCAACCTCTACGTTGAAAATTTGCTATGAAAGTAAGTCATGGTTGGAAACTAATTTTGTATCATTGCAGGTGAGGGTGACTTAAATTTTAGAAATTGTACAACATTTTATTGTCTAAGTAGAATGTGGCCAATACCCATACTTTGGTCCCAAATGTAATAATGCACATGCTAGCAACTAATAAGGCTATAGCCATTCATAACGAAAAATTAAATTGACCATAAAAGTTAATTACAATCTTTGATTTTTTTTTAGAATAAAATAATATTGATTAATAAATGAATTAACAGTTTCAAAAAAAATTTGAAGCCGGTATGAAGATTTGTACTTTCAGAGGGGGATTATATGAGAGAAAAATGTAGTATATCCAAATTTGGAAGAAAGTGTTAATTTGGTATTCAAAGATAAAGAATGAATAATTGAAATGTTCAGGTATTCAAATAAAAAAATTTCAGTGTTAATAAACTATACATTTTCGTTTTGTTTAATATTTTATCCCTAAACGAATAAATTGCGGTTGTAACTTTTTGACTAAACAATTTCCTTTTTTAATATTAAAAACATTACAACCAATTGTACGATTAAGAGCCAACATTCCAAAGGCGAAACCTAAAATACACAATTGAAGCACATTGAAGTCAATTTAATTTAATGAGAGATTATGTCTCTAACGACAATAAGATTGAACATGAAAATTCATCTTCCAACTTCAAAAGAGTAAACAATCTTAAACTTGTTGTTCGCCGACTACTTCAGCTCTTTTTTGTTACATGACTTTTGATAAACATAAGAAATTCACAGAATCTCAATGTAGTTGCCGAGAACATGAAGACATCACGAGAACCCAATTACAAAGAAAACAATTTCCTAAAACCAAAACCCACTACTCAAATCTCACAAAAGTCATCAAAATTTAAGGACCCCACCAATCTCAAAAGAGAAAAATACGTCAAGACAAGAATAAAACATTTGACTATCGTTAAGCAAGCGATTATCCCAAGCACTGAGCAATGTTTTTCTCGATCTATTCTCTTTCTTCTTCAATAAAAGACAAAATCACGGGATTATTTACCAAACCATATAGTTCGTTGTGATTATCAACTTTTTTTTTTAAATTTATTTTCTTCTACTCTTGGAATATCTAAAGTTCAAAGTTCGGAGATTACACACCATAAAATATCAATTCAATGAAAAAAATCGTCACTTTACCATTCAATAAAGCCAACCATAATGGTGAAAGTGATGTGAAAAAGCTAAGGAGAATCTTCGATAGGGCATAAATTCATATGGTGCACATTATTTATTAATAAGCTATTTTTTACAAATGTGTATCTCTTATGCATAAATTACTTATTAAAAATTTGAAGGTAGATTCGATTATTACTTTACCCAGGATAGCGTTCGCCATTTTTGTCATTTTGTAGAAGAATCATTGGATTGTAACCAGGATCTAATGGCTATTATATTTTTTTTACAACTGATATTTCATCATATATTTACATCGTACAATTAGATATCTGATAATAATTACTAATATTTACAATCAGATAAATAATTAAGATTACAACTTTACATTAAATTTTATGAAGCACTTGCCCATACAAATAACCCTCATATAAAATATTCAAGGGATATATCTTTGTTCTCGCATTTTCAATCAAACAAACAATTAGGATTACAATTTTACATTAAATTTTATAAAATACTTGCCCATACAAATAATTTTCATAAATATTCGAGAGATATATTTCTTCATTCGTATTTTACAAGAGAGAAAGACTACAAATTAATTACATTCAATAATGCTTAATTAAAGGAGAATACTCGAACTGCTGCAGTTTGGCCGAGTGGCTGTAATTTAAAACTGAAAAAAAAAAATTAGTTGTGGGCTATCGTCCGCGCTGACAACGGGGGATATTGACAATGACGGCTTAGGGTTTTAGCGATAGATTTTGTACGATTAATTCTGAAATTAATGGCACCTGCAGTTGGTGCCATTGTTGTGCTTGCAAGAAAATTTGAAGTTTGCGGGCATCAATAAGCGGAATCGAAAGGACTGGCGTGGAGCTCGTAAATTTGTAAAAATCTGAAAGCTCCTCATTGCGTTAGAGAAGTGGGGGTAAGATGACAACAAAAATTTCAATTTCAATGTCGACAACTACTATTCAATTAACAAATGTAGCTCTAATTTATTACAAAATTAGATTTTTTTTTTTTTTTTGTCATGTAGGATGATGATAACTTAAGATGGAAAGACATATAGAAGAGAGACAAAGCTCTTGGTTGAATCTCTGGAATTGGAATGAAGATTCTGATCGCCGAATTCCTATGAGATCTTGAAATTATTAATGGATATTAGAATTGATGAAACATGATCAACTTTTTGAAAGTTATATTAATTTTGATTATACTCATTCTATTAATCGTTATCTTTAATTTATGTTTTAATAATTTTCCAATTCTATTCAACAGAAAACTCAGCAATTGTTTTTTCTTTTTTTTGAGAGATTGCAATTTGAAGGTAATAAAAAGTAAGGGTTGATGAGATATATCGAAGGATTAAATGGGTTCAGTTATGGTACCACAGTGATACCATACCAGAGCTGGATCCATGCATTGGATCCAGTTATAATGACAAATGTGGACTGGATCCAGTTGTGGTATGATCCTAATGTGGTACCATAATTTTGTCCGGATTAAATATGATTATTTTCATTATTTTCAATTGTCACTGCCAAAAAAAATTTGATAATTACTTTATTATTATTATTAACTCACATTCACATTAAAGTTCGAACCTAAGACTTCAATTTAAAAAGACCACTCCATACCACTATAAATAGATCTTAACTTTGAGATTGATGGTTGAAACATATAATTACACATACCTAGTAGTCATTAACCTTCCTTGTCCTACAGGGAGTTGTCATCAACTTAACAAATAATAAGTTAAAATAACAATGATTTGTATGCCACACAAACATCCTTACTCTCATTTAAACTCTTTATTAAAGAGTATTAGACATTAATTTTAAAAATTACAACATTATACTCCCACATATTAATTAGAAATTTAATTTCACCTAATTCACTTACCTAAATTCAGTGCTACCACTGTTCATCTCATATGAAGCAGATAATGCTTTTAACTTACTACATCAATGATATATTTATTCAATCATCCTCATCGATTTTTTCCCTAAAGATACCTCATTAAACCATAAATTAAAAATATTCTTTAATTTATCTCTAATTTTTTTTTTGGTAATAGCCAAAATCTATGGTAAAATGACTTGTTTACATTGTTTGGGATTTGAACTAAATTTAACTGACTGACAATATCTCATTGATAATGGCAAGACATTTGAAATGTTTTACCGAACTATTACTTTACAAGTTAATCAACAAAAATTTATTGACATACGACAAAAATTAAAACCCCAAAATCTTCATAAATTTATTGTCTTATATTTTATAATCACATGCATTAAAGTTAAGACAATACATCAATTTTTTAGCAGGTTCAGGTATATTGTATTAGTGGTACGATATTACTATTATTTTTAATAATAAATTTTTTTAATACAATTGTATAATTATAAATTTAATGACTAATTACAATTATAGTATCATATCACTATTACAATATAATTTTACCCTTTTTAGCATATGAATTTAATAAGTATTCATCCTAAAACTATTGGATAAATCGATACATGCATGGGTGCGAAAATGAGTTGTTACCCATTTGCTCTATGTTTTAACTGAATAGTTGTCTGTCAACCGTGAACCGGTACGTTACCGACTTAGCAAGTTTTTTCTCAAGTTGCTGTCGTGTCTCATCCTGATTCGTTGGATAATATCCGACGGTCATTTAGCGTCAGGACAAACTATGTCAAATCGCAAAGAATCAAATATCCAACCGTTCCGTCGCAGGGGGCCCACAATCTTCAGATGGACCGTCCTTATTCATCAAAACGGCGTGCCGCGTGCATTAACCAACTCAGACACGAACTAGTGTATAAAAACAACCGATCCCTTCCTTCATCACCTTTTTAATCGCGCCTCCACTTTTTAGCCTCTCACTTGCCTTTAATTACCAGTGGCACCTTAAAAAATTCTCTCTCTTCGAACCCAAAAGAGAAAGCTCTCGCATCGCCGTTTCTCCGTTGCTTGTAGCCGCTATGTCACAGGTAGTTCATATTACAATTCGTTCGATTTGTTATTCTGTCTTCTCAACTCATTTTGAGTGCCTGTTGCCCTATTTGAAATCTAATGGAATGGATCTGAGTAGCTCCTCAGTATATCATTGTTCGATTCGATTGAATTTTCTTAGCTAGGGTTTTTTCGAAATCTCTACTTAATTATTACATTCCGTTCCGTTATTTAATTTTCTTAGCTAGGGTTTTGTCGAAATCTCTATTTAATTATTACATTCCGTTCCGTTTTCTACATCGTCTTTTTACGAATTAAGCTGTCGATTTATGAATTTGTTGAAAATTTTGTTCTTTCGCAATTTACTCTTCTTTGTAGATCGTCAATTTTGGTGTGCCATTTTAGTATGTAAATTTTGCTACCTTTTTTCATTGTTTCCTCGTATATGTCTATGAGTTTATTTAGTGGTTTGCATATGATTAACTACTTTTTTTTTTTTTTCATATTTAGGTTGATAACAGAAACTCTTCTGCTGCCAAGCGTGCTAGAACTGATGGTATGCATTTTCTTTTTTGTTTTCTTTATTGCTGTAAGTAATTACCGCCCATTTGGATTTCTTGAACGACTTCACAACTAAGTATATATTCTGAATTTTGTTGGATTTTCTTGTGCATGTCTCAGTATTGACCCATTTGTACTAGTACTAGGATGTTTAGGTTGCTTACGTATACACTAGGAGCATGCCAGTCTGCAATGGAGTAGACCCAAGATTAAATAATCACTAGTCTAAAGTTTATTTGATCAATAGTTTTTGTGATGAAAGTATCATGTGCAATTTGATTGCTTTTGATTCCCAAAGGTGAATACTGAGAGACTATTTCATCAACAAGATGATTGTATTGGTTATTTGATCTTTGCTAAAGTGCAATTGCAAACTTAATAAATCCTGCTTCCAATTTGGTCTTTTAATGACTTGAGTGGTTCCACAAACATTCTGATAAATTAAACATATGAAGAAGGTTCCACTGTCTTTGATTCTCTCTAAAAGGAAATGCATGCTTTGTTGTGCATGACTACTGCGTGCCATGTAGTTATATTGTATTAGACATTGAATATATTACTTCACAGGACCAAGATTTGATGTTTCTGATATTTTAGTTATGACATCAAGACTTGATAATCGAATTCTTGGTAACTGTAGGTAGTCGGAGGGAAGATGATTGGACCTGTCCAAGCTGTGGCAATGTCAACTTTTCATTCAGGATGACTTGCAATATGCGTAATTGCACTCAACCCCGACCAGCAGATCATAATTCCGTAAGTAATCAACTGTGTTTACGATATCTAGATTAATTTGATGCCTATTTTTTTCTTTTTTTAAGAAAAGAATGCACTTGTTGCAAGCATAAATTGATGGAGATTCAATTTTCTGTGCACATTATGATTTTGATTTATATTTCATTGTTGAGATTGAGTCTGACAGGGTATTTTCTTTGAATTTCAAGAGTGCGGAAATAGTGGAAGCATAAACTAACATATTAGTTCTTAACCTGAGAAAACTGATCAGAAGCAAGTGGGTTAGTCTGCTTTCAGTGTAACTAGAGGTCTGGGATTAATTCCTTTCACACCAACCTTGGCGAGGGATTAGGTTTAAGCTGTGTTTTTGCATGGGTTGGGATGAGGTGGGGTATGTGCTTAGTTAAAAATAATGTAACTCTGGTCATGTTAAATGCTTGCAGTAGCCTCTGATTTTGCCGTACTTATTGCAGTTATCCATCTAATTTATGATAAGACTCAACTACATTTGTTGATCAAGTTTTCGTTTTGTGTTTTCTATTGATTTCCACTATTTGACTGATAACTACTGATTTTCTTGGTCTTTTTAGTTTCTTGTGGCTGCTTTTAAAGTAGTTCTCTTAAACAATTTCTCAATGTACAAGAACATTTGTTTTTCACAGAAACCTGCAGCAAAGCCCTTGCAAGCCCCACAGAATTACTCATCATCTGCTCCTTATGTTGGTTCTGGTGCACCCTCTTCTATGTACCTGGGCATGCCGCCGTATGGTTCTTCCCTCTTCAATGGGTCATCTATTCCTCCATACGATGTTCCATTTTCTGGGGGATCAGCCTATCATTACAACTATGGAAGTCGTCTCTCTGCTGGAAGCCCTTACCGACCGCTACATATGTCTGGACCACCTCCTTATTCTGGTGGTTCTATGATGGGAAATGGTTTTACCTCGCATCTTTCCCTTTATTGTTTTTTGCTTTTCCTTTTTCCGTCATAATAACTTGATAAGGTTCTTGTTCATGTTTGTTTGTTGTGTTAATTATTTACTTATTTTTTCTATTAGTATTTGCAATTTCTCGGTGTTCTCCCTGCTATTTCTATTTCTATCATATGCATACCTATACGTGGTCGTATGTACCAATTGCAAACTTTTTAATAATCTTCTTGGACAGTGCACATTCATTTCAGCAGCTTGTGCATGCTAGTATATGTCTTCTAGTTTAGCATTACCGTAGTGATCACTTTTTCATTTTCTTGCAGGTGGAATTTATGGCATACCACCTCCCTTGATGGACCGATATGGCTTAGGTCTGCCAATGGGCCCTGCTGCTATGGTACTTTAAGATCTTGCCTCATATTATGATGATTTGATCTTATTGCAATCATTTGAAAATTAGACCAATGCGCAGGATTCATGTTTGTTTCTCTCATATGATACAATATTAATTTCTGAGTTTCTTATGGTAGTGTTTTACGCTTTCGCAGTTGATAAATCTGGTGTATTTCTGTTAATTCAAATTAAATGAACTAAATATGTCTTTAATCAATATATATCCTGTCCTCTCAGTCTATCTTTCCTGGTCTTGTGTATTTGCTTGCATGGACATTCATCTGGAAGCTAGCAAAGCAGTAATTACATTTGGGAATTGATTATTCTCACTTTCTATAGGAAATATTCCTTTCTTATATTCAGCTTTGGTTAGAGTTCCCTCTTTCATATCTGAGGTAAAATTTATGAGTGCACTTTCCTGCACAGGGTCCAAGACCTGGATTTTTCCCAGATGACAAATCTCAGAGAAAGGGTGCAGGTCTGGAATATTTCTGCCACTTAAAAAACAACCATCAATTGCATTGCCCTATTGCAACTTTGTTTGTTTACCAACTTTGATGTTTCCATTCTTCTGATCTGCCAGACGCAACACGTGATAATGACTGGACATGCCCAAAATGTGGAAATATCAACTTTTCTTTTAGGACTGTTTGTAACATGAGGAAATGTAATACACCAAAGCCTGGATCCCAGGTTTGTTCCTCTTTCTCTGTTGTTCTGAAACTGAATTTTTTCCTTTAAATTATGCTCAAACTAATTTTTCAAATGTGAGTATTAGTGCACTCTATTGTGTTTCACTAAGACTTATTCGTTTAATTAATCTTTGCATCATTGTTTCGTTTCTTTTTTTTTTTTTTGGGGGGGGGGGGGGGGTTGTTGTGGGGGCGTGGTAGTTAAGCATGATTTTTAAATCATCTAGTCTTTAGTATTACTTACTTTATTTTCTTGCAAATGCAGGCGGCGAAATCTGAAAAAAATTCAAGTAAGTCCTCTTAAATCTGCAAACATGGTTATGGTCATTTGATAAGTGGATACTTATATGTTCTATCCCTCTCAGAACAAAAGATGCCCGAGGGTAGCTGGAAGTGTGAGAAATGTAACAACATAAACTACCCATTTAGGACCAAATGCAACAGACAGAATTGTGGAGCTGATAAACCTGCTGAGTCAAAGAAGTCTCTCTCACCGACTACAGAAGAAAATGAGCAGGTCTGTTGTGTGATTCATTTCTTTTGTGCTCCAGCTTGCTGTTCGAAATTGTTGTTTTTATCAATCATATTTGTGCACATTAAAAACTCAATTAGAAATAAACTTCACAAACAATCTATGGTATCACTGCAAAACATCAATTTCCCTCCCCCTCTTCTCTCTACCCCTGCAATTTTTCTTATCCTCATGTTGATTAGATCTTGCAAAGCATCTTGTTAATTGTCTTTTGTTTTTCTCCTTTTCATCCATTGATTTACAATTGTCTACTGTTCCAGTGAGTACTAGGACATGTTTGAGGGTTGAGAAGGTCCAGGGTTTTCTTCCAGCATTGCTCAATATGGGTGTCTGAAAGTCAGTCTTGTCGTCCTCATGTTGCAGCGGTTGTCGAGTTACTCTACCTTCTCATGATTCGTGTCAACTTGTTGTATTAAATTTGATGGTATTTGTGGTCTTTATGGATCCTTTGATACATAAAGTGTCAGCCAGCTTGTTCTGGCAAGATTCTACAGGTTGGTTCTGATTTCTATTAGTTAGGCTTTGTACTTTTGGAAATCAACTCATCTGTTCTAGTTTGTTACCTTTAAACTTTAGATATGTTAGTGGCTTCTGAACCACTCTGGTTTTCATTTGGTTTTGAATTGTCTACATAGCATTGAAGCATCATCGTCATAGAGATGCTTCTTTCATATTTTGGAGTTCCCAACTTGCACACCATAGGTCGCATGTTATTTATAAAATGGGGGCTGGAAAATGCGTCTGATAACTGGTCAGTTGCTTTAGAACCATGGCAAGACTATTTTCTTTCTCATTGTTTGACCATGACATGGTGGGCCTCTTGCAAGGATCTGGTTTTGTTGCTTTGAAAAGTTATTAGTGGCATGGTAAAGTTAAGGATTTGTTTGTCGATTGTTAAATCTGATCCAATGAAGATTCAGCTGTTAGCCCCTTGCATGCTTTGTTTAGAGTGAAATACCAATAGTATAGAGCCATGCATTAAAGGCCGTGTTTAAATGTAACTTCATTTATCATCATTATCCCTTTATTTTTCTCCATTTTTAGCTGTTGGTAGTGAGTTTTTGCATTTGATGTTTGGTGGGGAGGAGTTTTTGCATTTGTTGTGTGGCAGGGAGGATGATATGAGATTTATTTGCCGAATGCTCAAGAGGTTGAAGGTAGATAAATAATTAGAAGCATACTGGTCCGCGGTGCTGTGATTTGTCCTTAAAATTTGTTGTTAGGTATGTTCAGTAGTTTGGATATGTGTAAATCCTGGAAACTGGCTCCGTGCATGGTGGATCCATCTGCACACCCGGCCAGTGGTGCCCAGGATTTAGGCACAGCTGCAGGCAGGTGATTTTGTTAAATTTTACATTTTTTCAGATACTGCTGATAACACAGTTTTATCAAAGAGTAATGGGCAATATAAGCAGAAAACATTAGCAGTAGTTGACTTGAAAGTCCGAAATATTTATATTTTGGATCAATTTGCTGTCACTGTAAATTTTAAATGTGTATATGACAATCAAAGTTGGTTATAAGCTGCAAGATATGGTTGCAAGTAAGATCAAGAGATCTTATGTACACGATGGAAGAAGTGTTTGTTTGAGCACACTGAGGAACATTGGTAGGACATGTTTGGAACCATGATGAAGTATTTGGACTCAAAAGAGTCAGATTAGTAGTCAATACCTAGAGCAGTTTAAACTGAGAGTTGAATTTAAAGAGCAATTAAAATTCATTTCATGATTCTATTCTGAAACTGATCTTAGATTTGAGTTCAGATAAGAATTATCCATTTTATGGTAACAATCGGAAAGGGCAAGCGATTTTCAACGTCGGGATGGGACTGCAATTTTAAATTTTGTAAAGATTTCTATGAGACAATTTAATATTATTTTAATAGTGATGTATTAACAGGAGATGGTGAAACAAGTATGCATTGCCCTCCAAATAGCATCTGAATTGCAAATTCTCTATTAAGCACTAAAGTACTGAGGTTTTAAGCACTAAAAGTGTTGTAAATATAACGGCAAGTTTTGATTTGATCATCACAATTGTCTAGTGAGAAGCAAATTATATGTTTATTATTTTTATCAAAATTATTCTTTAAAATTATATTTATTACATATTATTATTAATTTTTATTTTAGGATTTTATATAAATACGTGTGACTGTATAATTTTTTTCCTCCCCACGTAGAAGTGGCGGTTTTAAAAGGTTTTTGTATCTTAATAATATTATTTCTCAATACTAAGGACTTAAGATATCATATTGCTGCTGCACTTTTTAAATGATAAGAGCGCCACGAGACGTTGGATTATGCCCTCACAACGAAATCTGGAGTGAAGTAACTGCCTCGAGGAAACGTCCTATAATGAGAAATTGTTATCAAGGTTCTAGACGTAACGTTGTGCAGTCACCGCCTCGTGAAAAAGCTACTCTGGATGAATTTTCCATTGAGGCTCCCGAATTATCCAAAAACACAGAAAACACGAACAGCATACTAATCCGCTTGATGGCATTAAAATTTGGAAACGTGTAATGCAAGCAAGTACACCTTTCACAGGGTAGTGTCAAATGCTAATACAAGCAAGGTCACATTTTTCTTGAATAGTACAAACAAGATAGCCTTTGATGGCACGGCCAAATTGGAATTACTGCCTCCTGAGTGAACCTAATCCTAAGACTTGAAGACTGAAGAATACATAGTTTTGACATCTTCCAGTTTTCTAGCCTGTCTAAGTTTACTCAGAGATTGATCTCTAAGCATTTAGCTCATGTACTTAAGAGAAAAAATCATAGATATAAAATAAATACTTCATTTTGTCTTGGATAAGATGCTACAGAGTCATGACACTGATAAGATTTTCTACCATAAAAGTAATAATACTAAAGCTCCATCAACCTTTGTTGTTTATAGCATGTACCTACTAAGAATAAGTTAAGACTGGTGGAATAATATGGGTAATGAAGCTAGTTTACAAGAAAACAGCTCGTAGAATTTGACATGACTGATATCTGATATCTGGGAACTTGTTGGTTCCAGAAAGTGGGCACTAAGAAAACTTCCTGGAGATGATGAAACAAAGTCAGAACTTGCAAGTAAAGGTTACAGACAAAATCACAGAACAGCATGAGAAGGGACTAGCATGCTCTGTTTGCAATTTTGCAGGACATTATTATAACATTTAAGCAGAGGATTCTAACAATGCAACTAATAAAAAATGGAAAAAAACATAATTTGAAGTCTAGTCTATGCAACAGAAGAATGGACTCCAGATGGTCCTCTCTACCAAACACCTTTATAAGGAATTACTAATCACCAAAAAGTTTAGCTGAATGAAAAGACACCAAGCAAAGAACATGTAAAGTTGGTTAGCTGTAAATAGAAAATAACTCACCTCAGCAGGTAAATTATTAGGCTAAAATGATTGATTGGCCATAAGCAGTCAGTCCACAGTGGGATAAAAGTCGCTCTCATATGGTGCCCTGAACAGCTGGATCTCTTGAATATAATTTCCTTCATCTTGGTGAAAAGATGAGGCATGCAATTGGAATTCAGTGGACAGTTTTCCAATTTGCCTGTATTCTGATGAAGCAAATGGAGAACCTTGGGCCATTGTAGGCATGACAGCGTGAGGTATGTTGGTAAGACTTGTACTTGTGGGGTGCTGCTGCGAAACCTTTTTTGGCTCACATATCCCCCAAGAAGTTTTTGACAGAAGAGAGAGAGCACTATGACAATCTTGTGTCACACCCAGATCGAAAGAAATCATGGATTCTTCAGGACCTGCGAAATTAGACGTAACATAAGTTCATGCATCTATTTATCTAGTGATTAACATGAAAGCTCAACTGCACCTCAATTTTGTTTACTTATATTTTAACCGTTTCTACATGATGGCTTCCGAAAACCAAACTTTCCTTGAGTTTGATATATCTTGAAAATTATTACACCAGTTACCTAGAGCTGCTTCAGTTTTCCCTAGGATGGCACCAATCCACACCTGAGAGGTGCCTGCACTTCTGCTGAGAGACATTATAGTTCTCATTGTTACTCCTTTTCCACCAGTCTCTTAGCTT
This sequence comes from Citrus trifoliata, assembly GCA_018350135.1. Classification (NCBI taxonomy): domain Eukaryota; kingdom Viridiplantae; phylum Streptophyta; class Magnoliopsida; order Sapindales; family Rutaceae; genus Citrus; species Citrus trifoliata. The sequence goes on from CM031387.1 coordinate 4,364,011, forward strand.
AAGTGTCTCTTGTCATATGCTTTTTCAAAGCAAAGAACAAAATCACGACAGGAAATTCCTTCTTTACCCCAACTTCTCTACTCTCCTAAGAGATTAGATTTTCTTGATTACTTCTAAATTTAGGTGAACTAATTGAGAAAAGATTTTCCTGGGCAGAATAACTAGTAAAAGGTAATTTTGGAATCAACCAACAATGTGCATATTGCTTCTTTTTACTGAAATAGTGCATGTGATTTTACTTCTCAAATCTATTTGTTCCTACTCATGCAAAATTTCTAGACACACAGGCCTTCAATTTAATTTTGCATTGCTCACGAACTTAAAAATTTGACAGCAAACCGAATTCTAGGTTTTTATTATGCCAGCAAAAGCAACTTACAATTTCACAGCAAAGTGAATTCCGGGTTTTTATTATGCAAGCAAAAGCTGCATTGGCAGAGTAGTGTGGTCTAAATAAATAGGTGGGTCTGGGGTTGGATTTTTCATTTTCTACAGTACAAGAAGAAAACTTGAAAAAAAGAAAAAAAAAGGAGGTTATCTTCTGTTTGCAAAGCCCAAGTTTGAACCAAAGAAATGCCCAAGTTTTGTTAGCCATTAAATTTTACACATGCCCATAGCAAATTTTACAGATGGCAATTAATAATAAAAGGTAATTATGGAATCAATCAACCATTATTCTTTGAAAAATAAAAAAATAAAAAAAATAAAAAGAGCAATTGGGTTGAGCTAAATCATCTGTCCCATGAATGGTGTCCGCAAACATTCTAACCTAGAAAGTCTAACTACTCACTCAGATGTGACAGCAAAATTTCGTTCTCTCTTCAACATATAGCATATGAAAACCTTTGTTTTGGTTCATTAGCATGAATGGGAATATCAAACACTATGCAGGCCATGTTGGGAGACCAAAGACTAAGGATAGTTGTAATAAGCCAGATAGTTGCCTTAAAAAACAAAATTTGAATGCAATGATCTCCTATTTTAAGCAAAACAAACCTTGGTCAAGAACCTCAGCCATAGTAACCTTGGCCTTGGATAGCAAGAGCCCATTGGAATCATCACGACGTGCAGGGACTGAGTTTGGCAGCTGATTGCCATGTAATTGCAGAAGCACATCAGTGCCTTCCCCTTTGGCTGACTTTGATGCATATCCTGTTGTTTGAGTGGACTTGGAGACACAAGTTCCTTCCCAAGTGAAAGTTTCAGTAGGATTTTTGTGTACGAATGGGACACTATTCCAAACTAAAGTCATCTGTTGCTTCCCATCTGAACAAGTAGATTCAGATCATATCAAACTTCATGCAACGGTATGGTGAAATACCATTACCAAAATTTTGGGTGGAAAATTGACACTTAGTTGTTGGACTCAATTGTGGCGGCACTTTGTTACAGAAAAAACTTACTTGTATAGAGAATAGACTTGGTAATTGGCTCTCAAATAGTGAGGTATACCTCAAACTGAATGATTTGAAATTATTGAAATGTTTGATTTAAAAATCATATTAAATAAATTCTCAACATAAGGACAAATTTATTTGACTCCTAATGATGACGTCATATGAGAAAAAAAAGCATAATTTTGTCTGTGATTGCTTGAAAGTCAATAATATTTTACGAATCTTTAATTTTTGCAATCATACAGCAGCTATAATTTGTTAAAAATTTTCAGTCATTAATTCCCCACCACTATATTAACATTGCATTTGTCTCCTTCTATGGTTTATTAATTGCAAATATGTAGTAATACAGAAAACATAATGTGACATGTAAAAAACTTCTATTAGCCAAGCAGTTTGACTTGAGAGCTAGAATTAAAATTAAACTTTCCGCAAAATTATTGTAGGCGCAATTCGTTTCAGAGTTTGTGAGAAATTAAGAAGACTATATCATGATTGCTGCTTGATATTTAAAAAGTTGGTGCAGTTGAGCTCCACAATAGCTGCAAAACGGAATGAGAAATCTAAGTTTAAAACCAGTACCATAGAGTGAGGAAGACAGCCTTGCTGGATTCAATCGGACTGCTTCTGGTTGCGATTTTCGGCGCCTCGCATTGTGATCAGAAAGACGCCTACGACAGCTCCGCTTCTGTTCATCAAACTCTGATAGACCATGGAACCTTTGACATCACGGTGAAAGTGAAAATCAGATCAAATATCAAATTTCATCAGGATGAATAGGAAGGATTTCAAGCAATTTCTAATACAACAAATTTTGAATAAAGAGAGATGAAAACATTAATCAAGATATTCCCATGCAGCGGAACAAGCACAAAAAGAAATCCTTTGCAGGTTTTATTGGCATCCATCAAACAATCTGCAAAGGATAGAAGCTTTACCTGCTGCACTGTTGACAGAACCGACGTTCCAGACCACCAACAATGACCTTCGGGCTCTTCGAATGATTTTCACAAACTCTATGTTTGCGATGGTAATCTTTAGCTGATGAAAGATCTAGGCCACAGCCTCCAACTTGGCAAAGTGCGGCCTGTGTGGTCTGGGGATTGGACCTGGATCTTTTTGCTGAAGTAGAATATGATCCACAAACTGCAGGAAAAGATGAATTCTTACCATTGCCTCCAGCAGAAATATCTTCAAAGTACATTCGTTTACCAAGCTTTAAACCAAGCAATGGTTCACCAGATCCAACTGAAGCTTCAAGTGTTGGGGAACCGCCTGTTGGCTCAGCCTTGGCAAATTCTTTCTTTAAGTCAAAATCTTCAAGAACATCATCGGAAGCCTCCAACCTAAATTTTGATGTTTTTGTTTCCCCCATTGATGATGAATTATTGGAAGCTGATTTTGAGCTCTTTGACAAAGAAGCAAGTCCCATATCAGAAATGGAACCACCACTGCCATCACCACCCCCTGATGAAAAGAAAGACGTAGAGTCGATTCCCCCATCTCCATCAATCTCCCACTCTATTTGTTGCGTCTTCCTTGGATTTTCAGCAGCCGTTGCATTGAACATGATAAGATTCTCCCAGTCCCACTGTAAGGGGGTTTTTCCATTCCATTCCATCATTGAACTCATAGCTTTACTTCACGGTAAGAGATTCTTCTCCATAAAAGGCAATAGCAACTGAAGCATCAGACCCTGCACATCAAAAACATCAGGGGCATGCATGAATAGTCAGGAAAAGACAGGAAGATATTTGGATTGAAATCAGGAAAGAATCCAATAATCTGTTATGCAGCAGATAACCCAGAGCATACATCAACACCAAATCTCACATGAACAAAAGGCAGATTATATATTTTCTAAGATTCATAGGATTACTTATATAAACGAAGAGGCAAATCTTTGATCCCCTTAAATAGAACTCTGCTTGTTACCCAAATTTGAACAAAACAGCTGGACAGAAGCAGCTTAAATCTACCTAACACCAGAGTACAAAGTCTGCAGAGAAAGCATCAGAGATATCAGCATAAAGGAAACACATCTCAGCCCAAGGAAGTCTCCTGAACATCTTAATTTGCATTCCTGAAAACTCAATAAATTAAATCAAGATCTTCAGCTAACATCAAACTAATTGGGTAAATTCCAGACCTGGAGAAACCCAAACAATAACCATGTCTAAGACAAAGAAGATTTATAAGGACAGTAGTTGCTAATCACCACCAACCAGTTTTATAAGGACAGTAATTGACCCCAAGTCTCATGCAACTGCTGCAGTGATTTCGACTCTAAAATCCAGTCAAATTCCTAAATCTTACACTGTTAAGGGCAACATTACCTCAAAAACTTACCTTCATCTTAAATTAACCATCCTCGACTTCTGGGGAAAAAGCATAATGACTCAAGAGATTCAAGTCGTCTTCTCTCTCTCCAATTATTAATTCCCACAAACTGTAACTGTTTTGGATAGGAATTTTTCACATTTTACATTTTTACTTTAACCTTAATAATTCTCTCTCATCTCAAGACTATTGAATGAGGTCCACAACAACTGTTTCCAATATAAACTAAAGGCCAAATGCCCCCATCAAACCAGGGACTCAACAAAAGCTACTGTTGAAAAGAAAAAAACAAAAATAGTCTCTGCGGTATATGACCAATTCCAACGACCTCTTTTCTTAATGAATTAAGTAAAAGATTAAATACCCAATCAACAGACACCATCAATCACCGGACTAAGCTCTACAACTTCCTTAAAGACAACCACCCCCCCCCCCCCCCCCCCAAAAAAAAAAAGAGAATTGGCAACATATCAAGTTAGATTTTTTTAATTTTTGTACTTTTTCAATATAAGAAATGAACTTTTATATAAACACACAAACATGACTAAGTTTTAAGAAAAATGACTTTTCCCAATTTCAACAGCCAACAGAAGGTAGAATTTTATTTTGGGGGGGGGGGGGGGATTCAGGTTGCAAGCACATACGAGGTCATTTCTGGGTATCATTTTGCTAAGAAAATAAACGGGAAGGAAATGAAAAGAAAGAAAAAGGATCTTTTTTTATCTTTTTGACCACCTTACTTAGTTTCCTTTTATGAAGTGCAGACAAACAGAGAAAGCAGCGGCTAACAGAGAAAATGATGTTTCAACCTAAGCCGCAAAAAACCAATTCACTGCAGCTCGCACTTAGGCCTCTGTTTCTCCAAATTTAGGAGGATATTTTTGAGCTTCACCTGCTGCCTCCCGGGGACGATACCTCTCATTATTACTTTCTTCTTTTAACTTCAATCATTTCATGCCAAAGGAAACCACTTCACGCAAATCCCAAGGTGGGATCCTTTTTAACAGTCAGTGAGTAAGCTGATTGAGTGGAATTGGAAGCAAGCCAAAAACCAAAATTAAAAAATATATAAGAAAAGTGTTACCTGAAGAAATTTGAGAGTGAATCCAAGTTCGAGCTGCTAGGCTGGAGAGAGAGAGAGAGATTAGAGCATTATAATAACAATGGAACTATACTTTGAAGAGATTGATGGATGGTTATGGATAGTGGCCGGTGGGGGCTTTGGAATCAAGTCATTTCATAAGAGTTATATAAAATAAAAATAAAAATGGTCATTTCATAAGAAGCATTCATATCATACATAATTCATTTATTGGTTGGGGCACTACAAAAAATTGAAAAAATAAAAATAACGAAAGGGACAGCTGCAGAGACCACTTGGTTCTAACACACTTTTCACAGCCTTGCCCTTTTTTTTTAATGGACCTTTCGTTTCTTGCTCGACGCCAAAAAACAAATGGCACTTACTTGTCAGAACAAGACACACAAGGATTTGATGTCTGGGCTCGGGCTGAGTCGACTCGCTCCTCCACGCCGACAGTGATGACTGTACATATTTGGTCAACTTCATCTCTCTCTCTCTCTCTCTCTCTCTCTCTCTTTCAATTTTTTTTTCCAGTTTTAGACTTTTAGCGAGGGGTTTTTCTTACAAAACTGGTAATATCTTATCTTTTCTACTCCATGCATGCATGAATGCGGTAACGATCCTGATCTTGTATTCTGCCATTACTCTCTTTCTCAAATTATCTTTTCACTTATGTTAATTATCATTGATTTACATTGTCATATGTACAATTAAGAAACTCAAATTCGTATGTAATTAATATGGCTTTCATTCAATGTGTCACTCGTTCATAGACACTATAAAATTATAGGTAAAATATTGAAATAAAAAAAAATCACAACTATTTTGTAATATATAATCAGTTTTCTTGCTGCATACATCTTTTTTATTAAAATTTTGTATATTTATTAATTAAAAAGTATTCTATATAAATAAATGGAGTAAGAATGAAGGTTTCCTCTAGATGACGACCCCTCGTGAGTTGCCACAAGGAACTTCCGTTTTTTAAATAAATCGTTCTTGATCTTATGGGCGGACCCATTTGAAGCCCCTACTAGGCCATTATTATTATTATTATTATTATTATTATTATTATTATTATTTTAATATACTCTAATCCCGTTTTAGAAGAATTAAATAATAAAAAAAATTAAACATATTTTTTATATAGTGAAATGCTTGCAGTTTAGTGATAAGAATGTTTTTTTATTGATTTTGGAGACTTGATTCAAATCTCAATAGCCGTATAATTTTGTTTCTTTAGATATTTGATTCTCACTTAAATATTGGTTCTCAAAAACTCAAATTATGTTGTTTTATCTTAAATTTTTTTTAAAAAATAATAAATTATTTATTTTAAATGTTGGACTTCATTGTGAACATTAAAAAATGAGTACTCTTGAATTAAAATTTTTTAAACTAACATTTCCTAATTTAAATTTATGGGTCTACCACTACTTGATTAATCATTATTTAGGATAAAATTATGGTACTATAATGGTACCATACCACCACAACTGAATCCAATCATTGGATCCAATATACATTGGCCATCATAGTTGGATCCCATTGTGGTATGGTACCAATGACTGGACCCATTATTCAATATGTCTTTTAACATATTATACGTGATATGACATCATTAAAACTATAGCATATCAATCATAATTTACCATATTATCTTATTTCCACTGATTTGTATGAATGGTCTAAATGAAGAATTGCTTATGAGTACTGTCACTTAATGAGCAAACCTTTAGATAAATTAATGGTCATTTCAAAATAGAAACTTTACAAAGTTTTTGACATAATAGTATCCCTTAAATCATGTTCTATAAGATCAGTTGTACTAAGAGTCATTAGCAATCAATTGAATGTGCAAGAAATCTTTGACAACAAAATCCTCGCGTCAATTTAGTAGTCCAAGAGAGCTTTAATAAAGTTTAGTTGTTTATATTTCTTTTTCATCTTGAATTTTAGGAAGGTTTTGAGCGTCAAAATGTGGGAAGTACCTTCTTTTTTTTCAAACAGTGAAAAGCAAACATTCATTCATTTATTTAATTACAATTTCAAAATTTACAGTAACCTTGCGTGTTACTGGGTCTGACTTCTGAGATACTAAACCCAAACATTATGTTAATTTATTTATGAAATCATGCATCACAACAGGGGACTAATTGACATTATGATACTAACAAAATGAATGGAAGCTCTAATTGTTGGGATAATAATTAACAATAACAATTAATATCAACAACACCGGAATATCATCATCATGATCGAAATCATTCAAATATATATATATATACATTCCAATGATAAAATCAACATGGGATATGATAAAATGGCATAAAATAATAAAATTGAGTATCAGATTTAGACGATTTGTTGAGAGATGCGTGGACAGTGAAATGTGGGTCATTCAGATATTGTAAAGTTAAAAAAACGATAAATTGATTAGTGGGGCTACCAACTTGTTTATATTAAAAATAAATATAAATTGTGTGCCTGTGCGGACTGAAGTAGGCACAGGCACACAATTTAATTTAATCAGCTTGAAATTATTAATTGAGACTTCTCAAGATCTCATGCTTGTGATTAACGCAGGAGCGTGAGGCTGAATTAGGCAATAGCTCAATGATGGCGTTCCCTCGCCTATACTGGCACTTTCTTTGAATATGCTTTGTGGACCACTAGCCTTCAGTTTTTTTTTTTTTTTTTCTTTCATGAAATATGACCAGCTTATAGTTACAACTTAGGTTAGGAGACAAAGAGGCGAGTGAGAGAAGCAGCAAATGAGGTAGCCCAAAGTATTAAGTGTCTTTTCAAATTATCGAAGGACACAAAGTTAACACATAGAGCGATGAATGTTAAGCATCCAACAAATGATCAAAGGGGAGAAAATTAATAAGCCGGCTGTGTCAGATTTCACTTTCGCATCTTCTCAAGCATCTTGTCTTTGAGAATCCTTCTCATTATTTTCCCAGAGTGAGACTTTGGGATGCCATCCACAAAGTGCAAGACTCTCACTTTCTTATAAGTTGCAACGTTGGAGGCCACGAAGTCCATAATATCATCTTCACTTTCTTTGGCATTTGGGTTCATCACCACACAGGCGGCTGGGATTTCCCCCGCCTCTTCATCAGGCAGCCTGCAATATTACATTTAAAAAAAAAAAAAACACACACACATTTTGCAATTTAATTTGCATTATTCTAAACTTCATATAGTAATAACAGTGCCATCACACTTACGACACAACCGCAGCATCTTCAACTGAAGGATGAGTTAAAAGGATGGCTTCAAGCTCTGCCGGGGCTACCTGTTAACCAAACCCACCATTTTATTTAGCCTCGTTTATTACATCAAATAAAAATAAAATCCCAGGGTCCTTTCTTTCATTGCAATTAAATAATTGTGGTCCTATGCTTTCTTTTGCCACAGTATATGTTAAAAAAAGAAATTAAGCCAAGGGAAGCTGCAACTTTTGGTCTTACTTGAAACCCCTTGTACTTGATTAACTCTTTGATGCGATCAACGATAAAAATATCTCCGTCATCATCTATGTATCCAATGTCACCGGTATGTAGCCACCCATTCTTGTCAATGGTCCTTGCAGTTTCCTCTTCATTGTTATAGTAACCTGTTTAAGAAATTTTTAACATTGACCAATGTCTTGATTTGAGCTTAATGTCCATCAGAAACAAAAATTATGTTGTCATTATGATTTGATGAAAATAATAACTTGTACCTTGCATTACACATTGACTTCTGACGCAAAGCTCACCAGGAGTGTTACTGGGAAGAGACTTGCCAGTTTCAGGATTAATGAACTTCACTTCTAAATTTGGGAGAATGAATCCCACCGAGTTTTTCTTTGAACCGGCACTGGGATTTGCAGGGTCTCCGTATGTGAGTGTGATGCAACTGTGCTCAGTCAGTCCATAGGCCTAGTGTCAATGCAAAGTGCTCAATTATAACTAAGACGGATTAGAGAGTGTTTTTATAATAAGTACTTCTTCAGAAACTAGGGTCGTTGAGCTTAATTACCTCTTGGACTTGGACACCGGGGAATTTCTTCTCGAAGGAAGAGAGGAGGTCAGGGGCAAGTGGAGCAGCAGCAGTCATTACTGCTCTAAGCTGAAGTTTACTAAGGTCAAATTCATCGACAATAGGATCCTTAACCAACGACAAGATTATTGGTGGCACAATTGGTGCGAACGTGACCTCATGTGTGATCAATGCATCCAAAAAAGCCCTAAGTTCAAATCTATTAATCATCACAACTTTGCCCTTGTTCCTCAACGTGGCACAACAAATTCCAGTGATCCCATAAATGTGAAAGAATGGAATCAGGCCAAGTGTGGTCACTTGGCCTATCATTTCAGGGACTACACTGAAGAGCGTGGAGCATAGATTTGCCACCAAATTTCTGTGTGTTAGCATCACACCTTTCGAAATCCCTGTGGTGCCTGATGAGAATGGGAGGGCACACAGATCGGTTTGCTTTACATCATCGTCGTTGGAAAAGTTGTTGCCTGCTTTGTCGGCTGCTTCAAGAAGCTCGCTCCAATTTATGGCACTTTCAATGCGTTCTTCACCAAGTACAATTATTGGTAGCCCCAGGCCTTTTACCTGAATAAACGTGATTTTGGTACTATTAGAACGCACAAAGTGCTTTTAAAACTCGCTATAATAACAATAAAAATTGAGATTGATAGTGGCATCACCTTTTCATAAATTGGTGCATATGATACAATCAACTTGGCATCAGCAGGCATCTACTTGCTTCTTAAGTTCAGAAGCATGCGCTGTTGGATTAGCGCCCGAAAAGACACCACCAGCAGCCATGATCCCAAGTGCAACAATGCCATACTCAGCAACATTAGGTAGCACTACAATCACTACTTGCCCCTTTCTCAACCCAAGAGACCTCAAAGCCTTGGCAAATCTTCTGGTGTCCCGTGCCACTTGGGCATAAGTGTATGCTTTTCCACTCACGGCTTCCACAAAAGCCACCTTGTCCGCGTACAAATCAGCATCTTGGAGCACGAAATCAGGCAGCGTCACGTTTTCGGGCACTGGCACTGCAGGATGTCTGCTACGAAAGATGTGCTCTTCATCGTGTGCTGCTGCTAATGGCACGGGAACTGAGAACGAGCTGGGCATTGCCATGGTGGAAATGTGAATGAGATGTGAAGATTTGGCTTCAGATTTAAAGGGAGGTGAAATTGTTCGTACATCAGTGATCACATCTTGTGCATGGGACTAATGGTCGGTGGTGATTCGTTGAGTCATGTTTGAGTCGGGGGCTAACAACATTGTTTCTACAGTTAGATATGAAAACCAACTCAACTTTGAAAATGCATTTGAGAATTTTCTGTGTTTTGATGAATGGAGTAACAATGTTCTTTGCATGTGAAATCTTAAATTGAATTCATTTTTTGTCCTCGAACCAATTGTGACTCGTTTTGTAATTTTTCTTTTTTGTTTTTTTTGGGACTCTTATGGTATCTTGAAAATATAATGTTAAGGGTAACAAGTTGAGAAGATCACTACAAGATTATCACAAAACAGATCATTTCATTTTTGTTAAGCTTCCTTACGAGGACTCAACTATTTCACAAACGGCAAGTAGTACAAAATTTTACAATTTGTACAACGTGTCGTAATATTTTTAAGTATGTTTTACGACATAAAATGACAATATGTACGATAAGTCGTAAAGTTTCTTACTCTGGAATGTAAAATATAGAGTCCTGCTATTTACCCCGGGTCAAATCCCGGGTCAAACCCCGAAATTAAGTGAAACGACGCCGTTTTCTTTTTTTTTTTTGTTTTCATTCTATCTAAAACGACGCCGTTTAGTTAGAAAAAGATTACCTCTTGTTTCCTTTCTTCATCCTGGCACTATGAGATGGGATTGATCGTTTTTTTTCTTCTTCATTTTTTCTCCAGTATGCCGCTCCGTGAGTAAGCAAGGAGTGAGAGAATAAAGTGGGTTGTGGTGATGTTAGAATTTGCACCTATTTGTATCTATTTAGTGAGTAGCCTGCTAGTTTTTTTGATCTTACGTTGTTTTGGTTCCATGGGTTTGAGAATTTCTCTACTGTTCGTCACTCTAGTTTTGCTTTTTTATTGGCTTTGTGAAACACTTTAAATTGGATCGTATTTCGTTTGGCTTTTCTCCAAAGTAGGACTCCAATTTTGGGTGCGCATCCTCTGCCAGTTATGCATAAAACTGGGCTTTGGTGGGGGTCTGATCTTTGCCCTTGGGTTTAAAAGTGTGATGGCTGTCGGTGTTGGTGGTGTCGATGGTTGAGAAATAGAAGGAGAATGGCTGTGAGACGAAAAGGAAGAGAAAGCAATTTGGGGCTGCATTAACCAAGCTAAAACGATTTGGGGTTGTACAGTTCGTCAAATGCCTTCTTAGGCATATAAGCAGGAGCTCTTCCATGCCAACATAGCTATTTACAGGACATCATATTCAACCTCCAGAACTACTCATGGCAGAAGCTTACCAGATTGGGGAGGTCCCTTGATTGAAGTCTCTTACTGTCATTAGCAGTCACCTTACATGACTCCAAAGTCAATGATCTTAAATTCTTCAGTGGCTTCAGGTGACATAATCCTGCACTTGTTATCTGGGAATTTGAAACATTCAAAGAGACCAACCCTGTTAATCATGTATTTGCAAGAACAGAAGTTACGACAACAAGGTTAAAAGGTCCCCACAATATATATGAGTATATTAAAAAACGACGTCGTTTTTAGGGAGAATGAAAGGAAAAAAAAAAAATGAAACGACGTCGTTTGTTAATTTCGGGGTTTGATTCGGGATTTGACTCGGGGTAAGTAGCATTTTCCTAAAATATAAGACAAATCGTACACAGATTTAAATATAAATATTGTTTGTCATTGTAACATCAAACTATCATAATACTTGATTGATTACTGGAAACAGCACCTTCTACACTTGGTTTCCTTGCTTAGAAAGAATCCTAATGCTAAACAAGTTTTATATTATATGCTGCTTTGAAGAAAAGATAACTCCTTTGGGGTTCGCTCGCCATCAAAAAGCAAGAAGAACAGAACTTGTTCCAATTACTAATAATTAGTAATAACCGTGAACTAGCATTGCACAAATTAATTATGCGTTACAATTTTAATTAATTACCTGATGAATTTTTATGTCATTCGTTCTTTTGGTAAATGATTAACATAAACAGCATACTTTTTGGCTTCAGTGGCTATCATAAGCAAGAAATTAAAGAAAATGTTGTCCATCCATCATTGATCATCAGTTTATTAAACCGTGGATCTTCTGTGTTAGGGTATGTACCAGATCATATTGCTCCTAACTAGGGCTAGCTCAACCATATTTGGGACCTTAGGCAAATGATGTTAATTAATTCTTCTTAAAATTTAGGATTATATATATATATATATATATAATTTATTAAAAATCAATTCTTTAAACACTTTAAAATGTAAAATTACTAAATAAAATTATATTCTATTATTGCTAATTCATGAAATTTTAATTTAATTATAGCATTTCCTCTTCTTTTTTTTTAACTCAAATTATATCTTTTTTTACTACACCTTTTCTAAATTAAACTAATTTTTCTATTCTTCTATTCTCTAAAGTTTTTCTATATAATTTTATTTCAAAATAGATAAAACAAGCACACAAAAAAAAAAGTAGATGAATAAAAGAATATATTAAAAAGAAATCAGAATAAATAAATAACACAACTAATTAAGAGAATAATGAAAAGATAAATATGAAATTTGAGATGAAATAATAAATTAACTTATATTTATATTAATTGTTTGAGAATTTGAGTAATGACCAATAGTCATAGAGAATAAAGAAAACTATTAGATTTTTTCTTTTTCTTCTTAAGTGGAAAGTAGAGGAAGTATGATTTTTTTTTCCCTCTCTCTCTTTCTTTCTCTCAAACACAAAGAACATATCATATCAAATCTTCTTTTTCTCTATGGAAGTTTCCCAATGAATTGCTTAAGGACCATAAATGATGGACGTACAAGTTATGCATGAGTTTGCTACTTGTTGCTCGTACTTTGCTTTGAAAAATAAGGCAGAAAGGAATGTGAAATCTAGCGAGCTCAAACTGCAAACAATGAGCTTTAATCGGAACTTGAACGCCGAGTCGTCAAACAACAACGTGCACGTGTTGTTATTTGTACCCTATCTCACGTTAAGAACTTGTATTCAATCAATTTTGCGGTCGTATTATTTTCAATGCATCAGTAGTTAAATTAAACGACTTTCTTCTATGATCTTAGTGAAAATTACTATAATATTATCTATAAGAGTAAAATTTGGACCAACGCGTGCAGAGATTTAAAAATAAAATAATAAATAAAAACAAGTCAAAAAACTGCTGATATGGATGACCCAATTACTGCATGGACTGGACTTCATAGCATCTTTTTTGGGCTGAGGAAGGGCCCAAAGTTATGATAGCCAGACAGACGTCATGTGGTTCGGTTCAAACTGAACTAAATCCCACATCGTCTAGTTGCGCTTCATTAAAAGTCTTAATATAATGATAGCCAGGAAGTGTCTTTGTCTCTTCGGAGACATCCGATAAAATTGGAACGATACAGAGAAGATTAGCATGGCCCCTGCGCAAGGATGACACGCACAAATCGAGAAATGGTCCAAATTTTTTTTTTTTTACCCAATTCGAAATTTCAGATGGATAGATTGAGCGCATCTGCTTTCAAAATCATGCTGAATTTCTACAATGTTTTTTCAATTTGATAGTACTTGTTTCTTCTATTTGATGTGATACTGTTGCTCATCTGCCTTAAAAATGATGTTGAAATCCTGCAATGTTTCTTCAAAATTTTGGCTGCATATTATTCTTTGTTTCTTCTATTTGATCTGTGATTCTGTGGTCACGTTTTGACTTTTTTAGTCCATAGTTGTTTGTGATAAAGCATTTGATTCACTTAAATTTTCAAGCAACACGGAAATCCCACATCGCCTGAACTGGTGGATACTAGTAGAGGCAGTAAACTCGAAGATTTGCCCTCTCTGTTACTTTTCCTTCATCGACCTTCATTATTTGATTATCATTATAAATTTTTTGAGTAATTATTTGTTCTCAGCTAACTCACTCGTGCCTTTTTTTGTTCATAATAAACGACAAAGACTGCGTCTTTCCTCTTTAATTTGCTGTTCGCTTTCACTTTCTCTTGAAAATTGATATATAGTATACAGTGTTAGATGCCTGTGCCCACGAAGATTTGATTCTCTCAAGACCCTGCAACTACTGAATGTATCTTCTGTTTCATGCAACGGAAGTAAAATTTTGCTTTGAAAAGACAATTCTTTTCAAAGTTTGGTATCATAATCAAGAAGAAAATAAAGATTTGCAATTACTAACAATATGTTTATTATGGTTATTTTGCTATGTGCTGAATAGAAAATTTTTCTCCTCCCCAGCTGATTTGCATTAATTTGCATGGTGGATTCTGATAGAAGACATGCACGAAGAAATCCATACCATACCATATGTAGATCAATTAATTGTTTGCTATTTGTTAACCTGTTTGCGTAAATTTGCCAAAGACAGTATGACTAATTAAGCAGAAATTGGGGTGGAAAATGCTAGCCAGGTTGAGATGTTTGCTTTCGAAACCTGCAGCCTTTGCAAACTTCAGTATACTTACTGTTGCTATCATAATATTGGTCTGCATTCCCACTCGGCCTTGCTCCTCTTTCTCCGCCAGATACAAGTGTTTGCTGAATTTAATTTACTATCATGATGGCATGATCCGTTAGATAGCTGAATCATGATTTTTTTTTTTTCTCTTTTTTAAGCGTTATCTTAAAAGATTTGGCCTATCCATCACAACAATAAATACAACTATACTGTGACAATAAAACTGCACAATATATTACTCATAATCCAGTTCAACACGATCGAACAACACACGTTGAGGTAGAAAGATTTTTCATCAAGGAGAAATTAGATGAAAAAATCTTAGAATTGTCAAAAATTCGATCAGAAGATCAACTTACAGATATTTTAACGAAGGTCATTTCAAGTAGAGCATTTATAAAATTCCTAAATAAGTCGGGCATGCAAGACATATATGCACCAGCTTGAGGGGGGGTGTTGAGAATGTCAAATAAAATGGTATTGAAGGGAGTTGTCAAATATATGATCCACACTAATAAAAGACACGATCCGCACCGAACAGATTGTCACATTTTCCTTCCGTAATCACGTATTTAATCTTTGAAAAAATATAATCTCTACATCTATAAATACGCTTAATCTCTACATCTATAAATACGCTTAATGTATAATGTTTTATTTGAGAAATAAAAAATAAGTTTCTTCGTAAAGATCAGAGTTGGTGCTTCCAAATTTTCCTCACCGCCTCAATTCTTGATCTATGGTCCTGTAGCTGTAATCATCAAAGATTTTATACAACAAATTATGCTTTGTTGTGACTTATGAGATAGCTTTCCATTTTATGTTTCACACTCAAAATTTTATAAAGTCCGAAGACTACAAATCCACAATCCTTCGAGATACTGATACGGGCT
Organism: Citrus trifoliata; assembly: GCA_018350135.1. Lineage (NCBI taxonomy): Eukaryota > Viridiplantae > Streptophyta > Magnoliopsida > Sapindales > Rutaceae > Citrus > Citrus trifoliata. Next base: position 4,379,405 of record CM031387.1, read on the forward strand.
GCTATCTGGCCCATTATTGGGCTCTGAAATTCAAATTGGATCTGAATTGCGTGGCTTCTGCCGTATGTTGGCATTTTGCACAGCATGTTTTGCTTTTGTTGCCGCCTTCAAATCATGTCAACTTAGCAATCTCATGGAATCCGGTAGTGTGCAGTATCACGAAGAAGAAAATAGAACCAAAATCAAAATCAGAAAAAGATTCAAAAAGCTATCAGAAACACCACACGAGTAAAAGTAAATGCACTCGTAAAAGAAGATAATCCATGATAACGTCGCTGATGATGATGATGATGATGATGATCATAATGAATCATGATGGTAGATCAAATTATATAGAATTACCCACTACTAAAATCAATTCAAAGCTTGTCTTCCCCAGACCAAATGAAATGATTACACACCGCATCACATCCTCGTGGTCTTCACAAAACCTAATCATCATAAATTATACCTTCCCTACTAACCTTAACTTTAGCCTCTCTATATCATCATTACTCTTTACCTTTCCAAATCATCCAACTCTCTCTCCCTTCCCCCCATCTCTCAAATTGCATTTTAAACCATCTATTCCTTTTCATTTTATTCTTTCTCTGTCAATAAGAGTATCTTTCGTAAATTAAGAAAAAAGAAAAAAATCAGTAACAATATGCTTACTAATTATCATAAATTGATGTAGCATCATCATATATTGTTGCGTGCTCTCTTATATTATAATTTCACTCTCATATAGTAATTTTATGCGAAAACTACATGCATGTCACATTTGTGTTACTAAGAAAAAGTTATTTTACTTCACATTCATCAACTTATTCTCTAATCATGTTGAGAAATTGAAGGAAACCTAAAATGTACCTTACATTTCACTTAATTCTCGTTTTCATAATCATGAGAAAAAGCAAGATTGAATCTAAAGTTTAGACAATGAAGTGAATGCTTCAAGCTCTACTTTGAAGCAAACACGGATTAGTTACATATATATGCCGTAAAACTGTAAATATGGTTTATCGGATCATTTTGCCGCGCGGCTTCGAGGTTGAGGCTGGCTGTGACAGTTTACCTGTAACAACTGTTTATTGGGTAACCCACAACCGAATCGTTAGATCATGGAAACTTTCAAGTCACTACACCGTCACCAATTTGTTCGAGAAGGTCCAATTGCACCAACCCATGTGTCCACCAACCAGCTTCCTCTATAATTTCTAGTAATTGGAATAGAATATTTGATCCACCGATGGTATTGCAGATTTTACAATATATTATTGTCACTGTGCTGGCTACGTGGCAGGCCAACCCACGGGATTTGTGTATGCTTTCGATTGCTACTTGGCCGTGCGTGTTCAAAACACTTATGATGGTTTTGGTCATAATATAAGCATAGGTGGGCAAGAGGTTGATGGTTCATGATTGTACTCATTTCAATCCTCGGTGGGTTTATCCCCAATTTTCTAATTGGTTTCATGGTTTGGTTTCTTCCGAATCTTGTTTCATAACTTGTGTTTTGCAATTTGCAATATCGATGCTATATCTAGATTCTGGTGGCTGTAGTTTGGTCAATATCAGACAGACGTTATTGTTCATACAAGAAATGGAGTCGGAAACCTATCTTAACAATATTTCATTTGGACTCTAGAAGCACTTCGACATTCAACTTATGGAAATCATTTATTAGTTTGGTGACAAATCACGTGCTTTTCTTCATATATATATATATATATATATATATATATGGGTCGAGATTTTAATATAATCATTTAGAGATAGATTCGATCTCTTTTAAGATTGAGATTTAAAAATAATATTTAAGAAAGATCTTAATAGATTTTTAGTTGTATATTAAATTATATAATAATAAAATTTATATTTAATAGAGAATTTTTTTTTCTTTTTTAATTATTTGTAGGTAAATTTATTTCTTATAGGCTTCGAAATTTAACTGTATTCTAAGTACAATAATGATAGATTTCTAATTATAGATTAGGACTACACAAGTTATAGCTTTAATTATTAGTAGGGCCATACAATTTATAAAACATAATTACAGAAGTCAATTGTGTTCGTATTTTATCTAATAATATTACTGTTATGAAAGAAATAATGAACAATGCTAGTTCTTTTTGTTTGGTGGGAAATAATAATAATACATGAATGGAGGGGGGCACAATTGAGAATTGAGGGCAAGGGTCGTCAATAGGTACTTCCGTAATTCTAACAAAATCATGATAAATGGAAAAGTCGTGGGACAATCATGCCGTCTGCGTGGAATGAACAATGCAGGGTGAGGAAGAAAAGAGCCTTGAGGTAAGTAATCACCGCCGTTGATCTTTGTAAAGTTTAGAGGATTCAAAAAAGGCCTTCGGTCTCCTTGACCATTACGAGCCCTGCGTTCACACACGTGGAATTCCGGTCGAGTAAATATTCCACTTTGTAGAGGCAATCGTATGCCCACGTCGCGAGCTCTCATCCTTTTTACATAAATACCCTTCCCTAATTCAAATTTAGCCCTTTTATTGGAGTTTCAAAAAAAGAAAAACTCCAATAAAAATGCTAAATTACCAAAAAAATGCTAAATTTTAATTTCTTTTTTTTGGCATAAAAAAGTTATAAATGTAAGTAATATTGACCCATATTGCTCTAGGGTTTTTCTAATATATCTCACACGACACCCTTAGTTCACTCAACAAACACGAACACAAATTAAACCGTAACTTGGAAAGAACAGTTAGGGCAAAAAGGCAAAAGACGATGGCAATTCGGGAAGCCAGAATTTTGGTAGCATGTAGCCGTAAATATCAGACTAGGGGAATTATTACCAGGACAAAGTAGCGTGCGGGTAAGAAAGAAGAAGTAGCGAGAAATGATTGTAATGGGCCAGCTGACGTGGAAAAAGACGAGTGGGTAAAGAAGGCAGGCAACAATAAGAGAGAGAGAGAGAGAGCGAGAGAGAGAGACCACAAACAAACACCAACACGGAGAAAGAAAGGGGTGGGGGGTGGGTTTTTGGCTTTGCGTCCGCCAGAGTCCGGGGCATGGGAGAGCTGGCCATGCTTAGGCAGCTCATCGGTCAGCTTCAGCAGTTCCTCCAACTCTACGGTTCTTTTCCTCCTCATAATACCGATTCCTGTTTCCTCTATTTTCACTCTCATCAACATCAACAACTGCCCGAAGAACAAACGCACCAGCTTCACAGGTTTTTCTTGTTTCTCCCTCTAGATCTCTTTCAATTTCCGATTTTCTTTTTCTAATTTCTCCGTCATTGATTCCATTTTATGTTTAATCTTTATTTATTTATTTATTTATTTATTTTACTCGTTGTGTGCTCCGTTTTTGTTTCTTTCGGTTAATTAAGCTTGGTGATTTTAGGTTTTATTTCTTCCCGTGATTGTAACCGTAAAATTTTATTTTCATTGTTTGCACTTGCAGAATTGATGTCCTCTTTTTTTGCTTTTTTGGCGTTAATTAATTGATTTCTAAGCACTTGTCTTCCATTGTGTTTTTCTTCGTCATTCTACATCTATTTATTGACAAATTCACAGCTATACAATTAATTAACTTTGCTAGTGGTTTCATTCTAGTGAATGCACATTTCGTTTCATTTTTTAAAAAATTTTAATTAATAGATTTATGACCTTGTTATAGCTCATTGGATAGAGTTGTACGTAGATTTCAATCATTTGTTCCCTTTCCCTCTGGACGGAAGGGTTCAAATGTGATGTATGCTTTGGTTACTGTTTACATGTAAACTTCACTACAGATGATGCAGTGCAGTTGCCCCCACGGGCCCATACTCACTTGTGATGAACTTGCAGGAACATGCACGTTTGTCCCTTTGGACCATGGTATGGTCCCTTTAGTTTATGGTCAATGATTTGCTGATGCTTCTAATTCCAAGATTCTCTCTTGTTTTATGGCTGTAGTATTAAAGTACATTTATAGGTTTGTGTCCATGATAGTCAAAGTGAAGTGCAAGGTCAGTTTCCTCTTGACATTTACGCTTATCTATTTGAGCCAGATTATGTATTTCTGGCACTTTCATCATCTTACAGAATTTCAGAAGGATCATTGGTGTTTGTCAATTCTCATAGGTGGGGATAGACATGCTTACAATCGTAATAATGTAAGCAGTAGCACATATTTTTTCTGCATGGATTCAATTAGATGAAATAGGAAATCATTACAGCTTTAAAATAATAGTTATATATTTTTATTTTTATTTTTTTTTTCAAGTTTTGAGGAGCCATGATTTTACCATGGATTACCTGGAAGTTCTCAAGAAAGGTACAATGGTTGCACAGGTTATTTTGTTTGACGAATTTTCTGCATTACTCATGTAGTTGGTCAATTTTTTCCAGTTGATGCCAACTTTGATGGCTAGTGTGATAATGTGCTTAATACTTTGATATAACTAAGTCCAAGGTTTAGACCTTCTTCCCTGAATTGTTGTTGCCTTTTGAATTTCTAGAAAAACTGAATTTCCTGAAGTGCCTGAAGTTTGTGAACAAAATAAAATTTGCTTTTGAAATAGCATGTCTCAGGGCCACGAAACCTTTTGTTAATGCATTCATCTCTTTCAGTCTGTTCATGTAACAAAATGTGACATAGAGATGATGGTTTTGAACTTGAAGCCCAACCTGCAAAGGTGTTAATCACTCAACTTCAAGACTAGCATTTTTTTAGCTTTGTTTACTGCCATTTGGAAAGTTCATGAGGTGCTGCCTTTTCTTCCCCCCCCCCCCCCTTAAAGGTATATTTAGTTTGAATGACTATATCTAATTTTTCACATGTCATGGCTAGTGTGAAAGAGACAAATTTTGTTGTGTGGAAGCAATAGCTGAATGGTTATTTTATCAATCTCTAGAGTACCTAAAAAAATGGCTTTTTTTGGTGGTATTTTTATGAGCAAACCAACCACGAGACTCACCAAGTGTCCTGGGAAAATTATGTTAAGGCTAGTTTAGACTTGTGCTAAATGCAGTCTCAGATTTCTTTCTTAGAAAAATTTAAATGTGAAAGAATATTGCTTATTATTATAACCTCAAAACTAATTCTAAGCTATCACACAATATCTTGTGATACGATGGTGGTTTTTGTTGAGATTTACAGGTGGCCTGTTCAAATTTTGTGAACAGCTTTCTCACTTAATGTAAATCTCTCTTTCTATTAATTCATTCATGGTTTCTTATGAGAAAGAAAGAAGTTACAGCCTACAGGAATTTTCCTGGTTGAAGTCACTGTCTCGCTACCACCGTCTCACTGCTTTGTTTAACTAATTTCTGCTATTGGATGAGCTTAACTGTCAGAATTTGGAATTGAGTATATCTACTATTAAATAGATAAGATGGTAAAGTATATGCTTTCTTGACCTTGTGTACTTACATAAGTGACAGCTTGATGTATAAATCTGAAGGAAATAATCTTTATATCCTTCAGTTTGACATTCTAAATCTGATGAATTAGGGTGAGGCATTTGCATCATTGATGAATGTGTACATTTTTTTTTTAATATTTGCCTACATTTGTGCAAAATTGTTATATGCATGAGAAATAATTACAGAAAAGTTCTTATTAGCAAATAAGAAGTTAACTGTTACTTGCTTTTGCACAGATGGTGCTTGCCCGAAGTCGATGACAGTGCTGCGGATGATTATTACGGTTTTGTGATGGCAGCTGGAAAATCTGGAAGCTGTAAGATGTTGGAGCCTGTCAAACCTCCTCCTTCCAAGAGATCTCGAAAGGAACGGAACCGAGGAAAATTGGCTGGATCCACCAGTACAGCTGAGGCTATGGAACAAGAAATTTGGAAAGAGTTCCCAGAAGACCTTTATGAAGCTGTCATTGCACGACTTCCTATTGCTACCTTCTTTCGCTTCCGTTCAGTTTGCCAGAAATGGAATTCCTTACTGGAATCACATAGTTTCTCTCAGCATTGTGCCCAAGTCCCGCAAAGCAATCCCTGGTTTTATACCATTACTCATGAAAATGTGAATTCTGGAGCCATGTATGATCCTTCCCTAAAGAAATGGCACCATCCTACTATATCTTCTCTGCCTACAAAGATGATCATCTTGCCAGTTGCTTCGGCTGGGGGTCTAGTTTGCTTTCTTGACATTGGTCATCGGAACTTCTATGTATGCAACCCTTTAACTCAATCATTCAAAGAATTGCCAGCTAGGTCAGTTAAGGTCTGGTCCCGTGTTGCTGTGGGGATGACTTTGAATGGAAATTCAACCAGTAGTGGTTACAAGATTTTATGGGTCGGATGTGATGGCGAGTATGAAATCTATGACTCGCTAAGGAACTCTTGGACACGACCTGGAAGCATGCCCTCAAACATAAAGCTGCCACTATCATTGAACTTCCGTTCACAAGCAGTCTCAGTTGACGGCATACTTTATTTCATGCGTTCAGACCCTGAAGGGATTGTGTCCTACAATATGGTTACTGGGGTTTGGAAGCAGTTCATAATCCCAGCCCCACTGCATTTGAACGACCACACACTCGCTGAGTGTGGGGGGCGGATCATGCTCGTGGGCTTGCTGACAAAGAATGCTGCCACATGCGTGTGCATATGGGAGCTGCAGAAGATGACTCTTTTGTGGAAGGAGGTTGACAGAATGCCAAATATATGGTGCTTGGACTTTTATGGGAAGCACGTTAGAATGACTTGCTTGGGCAACAAAGGTTTGCTCATGTTGTCATTGAGATCAAGACAGATGAACCGACTGGTAACTTACAATGTGATGAGCAGGGAATGGCTAAAGGTTCCAGGGTGTGTGGTGCCCCGTGGGAGAAAGCGGCAGTGGATCGCCTGCGGCACTGCCTTTCACCCATGCCTCACGGCAACGGCTTAACTCGGCTTTTACGTTCAAGACGGTGGTTTTCTCCATCTGATAATTATTTATGCTTGGTTGACCGCAAGTTTTTGCTGCTGGTTTGTCTGTTGCGCAAATTAGCCTGTTATAATGAAACAATTGATACAGTGGGATGTATGGTTTTGTCCTTTTCCTTATGTACAAACTTCTTGATGAATAACTTTGATCTAAGAAGACATTCACGCTTATTCATTCTTGAAGAGCCGATCAGAGTCCTTTAACTTGCTTTCAGGGTAATTCAGAGTGGAAAATTGGAGGCTCACTCGACCCTCAGCCTGGCAGGGAGCCTTATGCACTTGTCGAAGTAATTATTCCGAGTATTATCAATTATATCCACCATATCGACTCGAGAATCTTTTGTAAACAGAAACTCTTTTAAGAGTTTAAGACTGGCAACACAGCTATTTATCTTGTCGGGAGGTTACGTGACAAAAGCTGCAACATGTAAGAATTTGGCTTTGCAGTGGCCTTACAAATTCGTTTCTATAGTATGCACAACGATTCATTGGTTGAACGAGGGCTGGATGAATCAAGAAATATTTTCCAAAATGTCAGGGTGCTTACCTACAAAATCCGGGAAGGCTTCTCTCATAAAGAAAGAAGGGGATTTTCCCTTAACCCAAGACCAATAAGACAGAGCTCACGAACCAAATTGTAACAACAAACAGGAATCTCATGAATACCAACAGCAGCCTTGGTAACCAACAATGCTTAGTAAGAATTACAAAAATTTTGACAAAACAAATAAAAAGACTAAAAACTCCAAAGCGTTAATATAGTACACTAGTTCACGCTCCACACAAGTGGAAATCAGCATTAACGTGCACAATTATCCATCCTCATGAACAAGGAAACCAAAAAGATAAAAGAACAATGATCTTATTCAAAATCTGAGTTCTCCATAACACATAATGAACACTGGACTTGTAGAAGTATCATCAGGTATTTCTACAAACTAAAAAAAGAAAAGTAAATAAAGTTTCAGGCCATTTCCTGCTACTTCTCAGTATTGATGGATAATTAAGCCATCCCTCCACTTGTTGCGGTCCTGATGATCTGGAAAAGAGCTGTCGGAAACAATAATAAAACAAAAAAAAATGTGATCAGCATTCGGCAATTGGCATACCATAAAAATGACTGAGTGAATTGGGAGAGATGTAAATTTATATTAACATGGCTAGATAGACCAAGAAAATTCTTCCATTGGATTTTCAGGACATATGCCCTAAACCCTAACTAACATTCCAGAAGAAACCAATTATTTGTGCTAGAAGAATTTTCACCACCTAGTTTAAGCACTAAATCCACGTTCCACTAAGGTTATAGAAGCAGTGATTTCATAAGTTCTATGACATTCCATGCGAAATAACCTGTCCATTTGACAAAACTTACATGATCCAATGACAACAAATACGAAGAAGCCAAGCAGAACAGGGCCAACGGGATAGTCCTTGCCCTTTTTGGTGGTGGTTTCAGGCACGGCGCCTCTCTTCGTAATGTTCTTCTCAAATTTGTCCACCTTCCTCACTGCAAGACGCTTTGACGTTGTCTGCGCATCCAACATCATAATCAATGACAACATTAACAGGCACAAACTACTCTGGCGTAAATTCAGCTGAGATACAATCACTAGTATACATTAACGTGCTATATTGCTCATAATTAGAAAACTAATTTTAACAAACAATACGAAACCTCCGGATCTAATGACATCCGATTGCAAACGCATCTTTTTAGAATATCCAATGGATTACAAATATATAAAGCTAGCATTTCAGATCAGAATATTTATAATTTACCGGCTGAAATAAATATCAAGGCACATAAATTAACAGATCTGATCAGAGAAACAAGAAGAAATGAAAGGAACAAAACAGATCCGCGACAAACCGGGAGCCGACCATGAAGGTGCAGAAATTCAATTGAGAAAAAAAGAATAGACAAGGTCAGTAAATTACCATGATGACGGAGAGATCCGGTAGCCAGGAACGGATGTATCAAGAAAGAAAGCGTAGGCGAAACACAGGCGATTGCTTCTCTTAACCCTTCCGGCGAAGACGACTTCCGATTCGAGTCGCTTCTCCCCTTTCTCTACTCTCCCTCGCAAAACCGTCTGGTACGTTTTAATTTTATATGAGATCAGCCCAGGGAAGATATTGATAGCCTCCCCGGGAATCGCGTCACAGGCTCACGGCCTATTTCTTGATTGGTTACACCACGTAGTGTTGGAAACGCGGCGTTATTTTATTGGTTTACTTGGTGCACGTAACACTTTTTATAGAGCTCGTCGAGTTTTGGGTGAACGCGGACAGTCGTATGTTTATCCAAGAATTAGTAAAAACGTGTGGATTATCATTTTCTTCATTTTTAGTTTGAAAAATAAAAATATCAAACTTGGAATATAACCGTGCGTCTCTCTTATTGTCCTATATTTGATTAATTATGCTTTTTCTTTCTTTTGAGTTACAAATTAAACTCCTTTTTTTTTTAACTTGAATAAACTAATTAATATCAAATAATCGGTCACGGTGGCAAAAGTAGAGTGGTGGTACGAAGGTTTCCATAATGAAGCATTTAGTGTAATAGTTGGGCACCGCACCGTTACATAGAAGTTTCCCCAATATAGACAGAAAGAGCACGGGGACACCTATGGATAAAGTTAGGGATGACAAAATCTTTCATGGACTTTAGGTTTTATGGAGCCCCACTCTAGCCCCACTCTAAAAGGAAAAATTTTAAATAATTTATAGGAAATAGGGTGGGAAGTGAGGAAAAAATAATTTCAAAATTTTTAATCGAATGTGGTTTGATTTTATACTCTCCACCCCACCCCAATCCCCATTATATATAATTATATTTTTAATTTTTATTTAATAATTTTTATTTTATCAACTATAATGTTAATTAATATTTTTTTATTTTTATGTAATATAAACATGATATGAATAAAAGAAAAATCTTACAATATAATCTTTTTTTAACTCTAAAACATTATTTTTTTTAAAGTGTTGCTCTCTTTAAATATTTTTCAGTTTTGATATCTTTTTAAGATATTGTTTCAAACTTTTAGAGATTTTTTTAAAAATAATTTAAATACTTTAGAATATGGTGATTATTTATTTTAAGTCTCTAATTTTTAATTTACTGAAATTATATATCTATACCTACTAAAAAATAAGTAAATGGGGAATTAAGTGAGGATGGTGAAATTATTCCCCACACGGAGATTCTCCATCCTCACCCCACTAAATTTATTGGGGAATAGGGTGAGGGAATGGAGGCAAAATTTTTTAATTGGGTAAGCCTCCCCACCCCTACCCCATCCCACCTCATTGCCATCCCTATGTTAAGCTGAAGCCAATACATACGTATAAATACATACATATGTATGTATGTATGTATGTATGTATATAGAATAAGAAACTGCCTCATCCCCTTTATTTCTTACATCTGAGCCACGTCCTACAAATTTTTGGTAATCATTTTCCCTCTCAATTTAATTGAATAAAGGCGAGTATTCTTTTTTTTTTCTAATTAATGTGGATAGAGCATTTTCATTCTAATATTCAAAAAGTGTATAAATTTAAATTATGTTATAATAAGCTGAGTTGTAATCCCAGTAAAATTTTAATGGTAAATATTAGTATATTTCTAATTATAATATATACTTAAAAGAGTATTTAAAAAAAAACACATCTGAGTTAGTATATACACTATGAGAAAAAAAGATAAAAGGAAAAAAATAGTAGTCTTCTTCATTTTCAATGTGAAGATAAGTTGACTAATTTACTATTCATCTTTTTTCAGGCTAGACGAAATTTGGACCATGTTACTGTAACTGATACCCTAACATTACTAATGACCCCCCCCCCCCCCCCCCCCCCCCCCCCCCCCGGCAAAAAAAAAAACCCCAATATGTATGATCGACAGCAAGCAACATAGAATTTGAAGGGAGAAGTTTTGTTGAACTGCAAAGAAGATAAATAGCAGACATATCTTGTGCAATTTAGCCGACTTTATTCGTGCAGGAACTTAAAAGTCATTATGGTGTGATGAAGTAACATGACACGATTAGTGAATTTAGATTGACCCAATTCAATCTTTTTTTAAAATAATAATAACTTAGTTGATCGTGTTGTTAAATAATTTCTCACAGTCATGAGTAACTTAAGCCAATACATAATCAAGCACCAGAAGCTAAGTTCATGTCGCATCCACCAATCCCTACACACTGAGGCTGACCTTGTGACGGAAAATTACAGACAATGTGATTTATTTATTTATTTATTTTTGAGAAGAAGAAACCTAAGTACAGGTTAATTATAAGCCAAAACAGATGGGCACAAGATTATAACTGGATTATTTCATAACAGAGAGTGGAAAGGCCAATAAAGTCAGTTAATAGATTTTGATAGATCGGGGAATGACTGAAATTTCACTAAAGACGTAACCAAAACTGAGCAGAAAAGCATAACAAGATTTGTGCAGACAATTCGAAAGTGAATCTGGTAAATGCAAGAGTCTAGAGACCAGAGGCACAGAACACTGGTGGATTTAGCTCCCCCTACCATAGAAGGAATGATGTTCATCTAGAAACAGCAGGTAGCACGCCCTAACAGCCCAATAATGCCACACTACACTAATTACTAAAACCCACAGAATATAACAAACTTTAGGTGATGTTAAAAATGTGTTTATGTCTTGAATGTGAAGTAAGCACCATAAAAATAGTGAGCATGAGTTTCTGACCCTTGTTCATCTCACATTTGCATAACAATCCCAATCAATTAGAAAAACACAAAGAGATGACCAATTTCCTGTAATAAGCATAAAGGAGTACCTTCATCTGACAAAAAGGATTTTATCCAACCTTCAACCAACAATAGTGCAATACATCATAGAAGAAAATGCCAGCATTTGAAGAGTAAATATGTGAAAATCATAGTACAAATGGAAGGGAAAAAGCACTGAGGTTAAATTGAAATTCTTTCAAAGATTTCTGGAAAAAAAAATCATAAACTTAAAATGGAAACCACAACACATTGTTCAAAATTCTAAATGATATAGTAAGGCAAACGCCAATTTGTAACCATAATTCAATCATAAACTTAAATCAACATATGATCAAACTATCATTTAACCTATAATCAAAACTAACAATATTACATCTCTACAAACAAGGATTTAAAAAAATTAAATTTTGTAACAGTTATAATAAAAATTGAACGGGGTAAACAATGTAGAATAATGAAGAGAGTTGCAGCTCAATTGTGGGCAATCCCATGCTTTTGCAAGTTCCAATCAAGAAGGAGACTTTCTTCAAAGCATGTAAGAGCTCTTGAACTAAGTATAAAAATCCTCACCAGCCAAATCATCAGAGGAAGCTTGATCAGGCATGAAATACACTGTACAGAACTTCAGCATTTAGCCACTTGAATTCTAAAGAACCATGTGAGCTCCCTTCTTGGAGTATTATCAAGTTGCAGACATCAAACCTGCATGACTTCATGAAATTGATAGTTCATTTTAAAGCAGACGTGGATCCTCAAAATGCGGATTAGCTCCCAATGCAATACAGTCAACAAATTTTATTCACATGAGAACAAATAATCCAGAACTCAGGTAACTGGCTCTTCATTAGGTTGGTCCACTCTCCTGTCTCTGTCAGCTACTTCATTATCCTTAATGATTTTTACCTCCTGGTTATCTTTGGAATTAGCATTCTCTACTTGCTGAGCTTTCTCCAAACTCTCTACCTCCCCAGCCTTTTCCAAACTCTCTACTGCCCCTTTAGTACTTCTCTCAGCATTATCCACTACATTTAGCTCCTGAAGTCTTTCCTCCAGAATATCTTCTTCCTTAACATCAGTTATAACCTGAAGAAGTTCCACTGGTGTAGCTGCTGGATCCAGCTCCCTGCAACCCTTTGGAGCATTGGGAGCCTCCTGGCCTGTAAGCAAGTAGGAAGGCACATGATGAGAGAACCTAAACATCTCCTCTCTCGGAATCCTCCTGACTTCTCTGGGGTCCAAATGCTGATGAAACACTGTCTTAAAACCTGCAACCTTCACCAATGGAGTAACAGTCACACCATGATCTTCATTATAGTCTTCAAGAACTTCCACCATGTCATACTTGTGTATGACTTCATCAGCTGTCAACTCATTCCAGTCAGGGGACCAGTTCCTATAGATAGCCCATACATCTCCCTTCCTGGGAAATATACGAATAGCCCCACGAGGGCCTTTTGACCACCTGACCTTGTGCGAAAAGGAATTGAGTGAGTTACTGACCTCATATCTGCCTACTCTAAAATCTCCACATGTTTTGGAGAAACCAGAAGCCACCCAGTTTAATGGGCCCAGTTCACTGTTAGTTCTAGAATTAAGCCAACTGATTCGCATTTTGAATGGATTCAAAGAGATCACACCATGGATCATGGCATAATATCTAGGCATCCCATCATCATCATCATATGCAGCCCATACCTGGTTATCTCCAAATGACTTTTCAGTTCGATCCTTATCAAAATCATGAAAATCTGGATCAGGGACATTTATGGACAAAGCTTCCACAGTCTCTGCATTTGGTCTGGCAGGAGAACTTCTGGGGACTCCATTTTTTTCCTGATTGGACTCACCAGACTTGTCTTGACCATGTGATTCATTGTTTATCAAAGATTTTTCTCCTTTCTCATTAGATTTCTCAACTCCATTGCACTCCTCTTTGAATGCAGTTTTAGCTGCTGTACCTGATCTCCATTCACTTAGTTTTTTGCAAATTTCTGTTTTAGCCTTCTCCATCAGTAGATTTTGAATATCACTCTGGGATAATTCCTTTGTGTTGTTGGCTCTAGTGATTCCATTGACCCTGACTGTTTGAAAATTACCCTGTTTAGACCCAGAGATATTAGCTGCTGCAGCTCCTGCATTTTCATTGTTGGCTCTAGTAACATTACTCCCACAGTTGGCAGCACCAATGTCCTCCATGCCTCTTCTTCTCTTTGCAGAGCTGGAGTGCCCTGGAGCACCACTCCTCTTAGAGGCATTATGCTTTCTCCGCAATGCTTCCTCTCTCTTTGAGACTGCCTGTGCCTCTCCACGCTCTCTCTTTACTTTCTCATATGCCTGTTGAACCACAGTAGCAGCTTGAGCAGCAGTTGGAGCACCACCTGTCCTGGAGAATGGACCCCACTGGAAGTTGGTGTGACCATGGGATTCGGGACTAGCAAATCCTCCTGCTCCCACATTCTGGGTGCTGGAATTATTTCTTGCTGAATTGACTGTGTTTTTACTACCTGATTGATGATTTGAGCTCTGCTGCTGCTGTGAAAAATTCCATGGGGTTTTAGAACTATTTGAAGGAGGTGGAGCTGTTTCTACTGCCAAAAATGGCTCATGACAATTGGGGCATAGGAGATTGTGATTCAGATAAACCCTGAGATACTCATATTGCATCTTGCATCGGTGGCACACTGTCCAAAAGGTATTTGGTTTCAACTTATGAGATGGAGTAGAAGAGTGACCTGACCGCGGAGTACTCTTGGAAGCCTTTGCACTTGGTTTGGTAAAATTGTAAAACCCATTTGCAGCTGTTGCTGTTGATGTTCCTCCACTTGCAGTAGAAACCTTTTGAAATGCCTTTCCATTCCTTCTCTGGTCATATTCTGCTCTCTTAGACTTATCAGACAATAAAATCCAAGCCTCTGAAACAAATTTAAATGCACCATCAGCTCCTATAGATTTATTCTTATCCGGGTGAAGCATGAGGGCCAGCTTCCTGTACTGTTTTTTCACTGTTTCATCATCAGCTTGTGGAGTTACACCAAGTATCCCATACCAATCTGCCTCCCCACCAATTTTGTTCTCAGCAGAAATATATACATCCAGTGTTGCTATCATCTGTGGAATTCCCTCCAGCCCAGGATATAAATTCTGGGCTTTCACGGCAAATTTCTTTGCCCCCGTAAAATCCTTGGCAGTGAACTTCTTCTCAGCAATCTCTTTTGCCCTGGTGGCCTCATCTTTATTGCATTCCATTTCGCTTCTTAATCTTCTTCAATGTTTTACTTGTTTATTGATTTAAGGCCACCGGGAAAAAACAACAAAATTCAGCCACTCTAAATCTCAATACCATTCATGCACTTTTGGCGTATGAAAAATACCTACTTAAAACAAGAGAAAAAAATAGAAACAACACGAGTGAGGAATCTGCAAGAAGAAAACACCAAAAAGGACACTAATAATTACATTTTACCAAAAGCACACATCATACACAATTGCAAAAAGCAAACTTCAACATAGAGAATCAATAACATCGATAAGAAACCAGTCAAGTCACAAGTAAAAACATAAACTTCTGGGTTCACCATTTTCACATTGCACTTACATAATAACCAAGCAATCCGGGTAATCAAGTGGCAGAAATTTTAACAAATCTTTAGAAGTAATTACAAAACATAACCCCCAATAAAATATGATCACTCAATTGGCAATTATTACAATACAATATGAAGAAAAGCAATACGAATCAAAACAAAAATATCATCTACGGATCTGGGCACGTCACTTTCTAGCTCAATCACAATCATCGCATAAACAACATAAAACTTTTAATTCTCTTAAAAGAGCTCTAAAATCAGTCACCAGCTGTAAGAGAATTAACGAACTGGGAACAACCCAGATTGAGTTAAAGAGTAAAATTACCGAAACATAAGAGGTGAGCTATGAAGTTGAATCAACGAGACACCATGGACAGACCTTCAGTACCAATTATTTTTCATTTTATGCCCCTCTTTTCTAACCCAAATCAAAAAGAATCCCCAAAAAACTGGACTTTTTGTGAAAACCCCAAGACCCAGACCTAGAATGGCTTTCTCATTTAACAAAAATAACAACCAATAAAATTACAAAAATGTGGTATGGCTCGAGGGTATTTGTATGCCACTATTTTGTTAACCCTAGTCCTAGGTAAGAAAATTAACCCTGGTTAATCAATTGGTTTATAAATTTTTCTTTTTCGTGACATTCATAAAAAATTATCATGTGTGTTTAATCAATTGGTTAATAATTTTTTTCTTTTTTCGAAAATTCTCATGTGTGTTTAGTGGGGTTTTGTTTTTCACTATTCCATCAATAATACAGCAAGTAAATTATATAAATATCATCTTAAGTAAGGTGAATATTATGTTTGATATTAAGGTATTGTGATTTAAAAAATTACCGGTATTATAAAAAATTATAGTATTGAAACAAAAATTAATAGAGTATTTTTAATATAAATTTTAAACAATAATTTTGAGAAAAATAATAAAGATATGATAAATTTTTTTATTATTCAATGTGAGATAAAATTAATTTATTTTCTAAATCATAATTAAAAATATTTATAAAATTTTTTAATATTGTAACAATTTAAACTATAGTTATCTAATTACAGTACAATTTACATTTTTATAAATAATTATTTTATTAGTATGTCCTTTTCATTATTGAAATTCTTTCAAATTATTATTTGTTTAATAAATTTTTTAATATAACATTCTTTCGTTATAATATAAAATGAGAGAAATCAATAAAATTCGATCGGTATTTAGATTATAAGATATGCGTGCAGAGTGTACACTCCCGTGGGATCATTCAAAATTTTCACCATAAAATAAATCACTTAAAGTTTAGTTGGGCCCTCCAAAATTAGAGGTCGTGCAAAATACAAATTATTCGTTTTTGAGTTTTGACTTGTAAACAACACAAAGTTCAACCATGGTTAAGTACATTACTAACCATGGTTAAGTGTATGATCATTGCGTTCTGCTTCTCTTATCCTCGGCAAAGCAATCTTCTATCGAGTACCGACTTAGCAACTATTATTTATTCCGAGAATTATTATTTTAAGGCTTTAGTTATCTTATATTATTATATAAGTTACATAATTCTTTCATAATTATTTGATAAAAATTCAACGGTTGTAGAATTATACGATTTTATTATTTTATATTTCCACAATCATTGAATTTTTATCAAACGATTGTGAAAAAATTATGTAACTTATATAATAATATAAGTTAACAACAAACTCCTTATTTTAATAGTTATCAATCGTGGATTACTTTGGACTTATTTGTCTTTCTATATTTGAAATAAAATAATTCTCTCTCGAGTACTAAGTAAGGGTGGACATTCAGACTGTGCTATAATAGAATTATTATAGAGAGTTTCAGTTGATTTTTAATTATAAATATAAGCAGAACTCTAATTTTAATATATCAATATATAAAAAAAAATCAAGTTATTATAAGATACAAATTAATAATTCTTTACCTAAAAAAAGGTCAAAAATTAGTGAGATCCACCTTTTCATGTGAAATATAAATTTTCAATGATGAACAGATTTAGTAAGATTCAAGTAAAGTAATTTTAATATTATAATTATATTAGATTCAATGAAACCAATTAGTTTAAAAAGTAGAGCCCCAACATCATTATTAAAGTCACACATAATAGATCTTCTCATTCGAAATCAAAATGTAATTTTAGGGTCATGCAACTCCAATGAAATTGAGTTAGAGTGGATTTAATTTTAAATATAAATATCTTTGGACCCAATTGGGATAGATCAAAATTTTAAAAGGAAGTTGAGTCTTTTTTTATCTTTTCTAAGATTAGTATAAAAATATATATCCGATAGACAATTAATTTGCAAAGAGTCTCAACATTAGTACAAAGTGGAGTCTAACAACTCCTTTAATGTGAAACATTTTTTTTTTTAATTTTTGATTGGGTGAATTAGGTGAAATTAGTTTAGAATTGATCTAATTTCAAGACAATCGGGGTTCGCTGAGATTGATACTAATTGTCATATAAAATTTATCAGTAAAAATTATTATTTGCAATATCTTGCCCAACATGGTCTTGAATTCAAACGATTTTCACTCAAAAACTAATTCGCTTCCGTTTCAAGGCACTGCCAGAAAAAAAAAAACTGAAGGGAGAAACGCAAGGGGTTATCTGCAAATGTTGTGAAGGAAGTATGTGCATACATATTTATTTTGAAGCAGCAAAAGTGGACAAGTCGCGATCATCAAGTGGGCTTGTTCATCGAATTCTACATGAACGGGCCTCTTCCGAGGTTCCTTCATTGCTTGCTAGTGCTGTCCGTTTGGGTTTGGGTGAAGCTATTGGCGCCCCCTTCCATTATCCTTATGAATAGGAGGACAATGGGAGGGGAGAGGAGGGGAGGGAATCAATCTCTTCGTACCTATTTTTGATATTTTGCGTATGTTTTCGTCCCCTTCCCGTCCCCTTTAAAATTATTTAAGAGAATGTTCATCCCCTTCCTGAATAATATCAGGGGATCCCCGAGGGTCCCCGAATAACTAATACATTTTTTTTTCGATTTTGAGTTAATCATATAAAAATAAAAAATTGAAATAAAAATAAAGTTCAAAATATATCTTATATTAATATCCATTACAAAAGTCACATATATTAAATTAGTAAGTAACCCAGCATGCAAGGGATACAAACTATCATGAACAAATTAATAGTTTAATACAAAATTGTTACAAATAAAATAAAATCAAATTAACTTTTCAAGGGTGGCATGGGCACTTTATAAATGTGAATTATTCCCTTTACAGTATAATAGTTAAGTCGAAGCAAATCAAGATCAAATATTATATTAGATTAGATATTAAAATTGTGATTTGATGTGGGCAATTATAACATCTAAAAATAAATAAAAAATCGATTTAAGTTTAAAATATTTAATGAATATTAAAATTAAAACAAAAGTTTTTGGCTAATAGAATTTTTCCGGTCTTTTTAATGCTCTAAATAAAAATTTAGAACTTTAATTAGTTAATTAGGCCTAAAAGTTTAATAATATAAATATTTTGATATTTGTTATTTTTACCAATACTTATAATTTTATAATTTATTTACTAGTAATTTTAAAAAATAAAAATTAAATTAAAAATTAAAATGGGGAAATGGGTAGAGGATGGGGATTCCACCTCATCCCCGTCCCCTCCCCGAATAAGAAATTGAGTAAAAAAATTTCCCCGTCCTTTCCCCGAATAAGAAATTAGGTATGAAATTATCCTCATACCCTCCCCGAATGGGGAAAATTCCCGAGAGTACCCGTCCCCGTGGGGATTTTTGCCATCCTTACTTATGAAACTCCTCTTCAAATAAAATTACAATTAAGGATAAATATAATTAATCAAATATAATTTTTTTCCAAACAAATTACTTACATTTATACTCAATTTTTTTAAAAAAAATTCTACCTATTGTTTCCTATCTAATTTAAATTAATTGTACAAATTTAGAATAATCTATTATCCCTTTCAAATTTCTTATTGATAAAATATCTTTTTACTTAAGATTTCTTTCCGATTATAATATAAAATGCGTGTAATTTAAGCCAATAATTAACATAATTCATTGCCCCGAAAACTTTTTAAATTTGTGTGAAGGGTAATAATAGGATTGCAAAAGAAATGAAAAATATCACAATACTTCTTTGAGTTTTAACAATAAAAAAATTAAATGAAAAATCGGAAGTGTATTTGAGGAAAAAAAAAGAAGAAGACATTTTTGGAAATAAAAATAAATATAACCGAAAAAGGGGTTTTATGAGGACATTGGAGGGGTGCCAACAGTCCATCTCTTTTGAGTTTTGAGAATAACTAATTGGACCGTGAGCAATTGTTGAGTTTTCAAAGCCCATAATGTCCTTGATTTGATTATTTGAACAATTTATACAGTAGCTCTGACGTTGGAGATTTCATGATACTATTTAATAGTAGTGTAACTTGAGTGATTTCGTTTTCAATTAGTTAATGCCTGACTGGTATTGTAGTTGGGCAATTCTAATTTATAAATTACAATTATAAAATATTTGGTAAATACTTATTATTATAATTTTAAAAAAAGTAAGTTAATTTTCCCTCACACTTATATGGCGAAAAAATTTTATAATATATTTATAAATTTTATCATAATTATGATTTAAAAATTATATTTACTTACAACATCAACATTTGTTTTATAACTATAATTATTTTTCTCTCATATCAGCGTGATAACTTAAAATCTATAACACATCCATACCAAAATAAAAGCCTCACAGACAAGGAATAAAAAGCTGCAGCTTATATATTTTGTGTTTCAATCTTGAACTTAAAAAGCTTTGAAGTTAATTGGTGGCGTATTATTGAGAATGCCGTGCCTTCAACTTTAAAAGTACAAATGCCTTAAGGTCTAGTCTAAGGTGGCGTTTGTTTTTTTATCTGAAATCTGAATAGACTTGAATTAGTCTGAATTATGATTAGGTCTGAATGTCTGAATCTGAATAATATGTTTGTTTTTTTATCTGAATATCGAAAAATAAGTATTAAGTTGTTTTTTTTTCAACTTAAAAAGCTGAAAATATGTATTTTTACATTTGTATCCTTATTAAATTTGAATGTTAAATAAATAATATATTAAATACACCAATATTTTAACATTTATAAGTAAAATTATATTCAAGTGAATACATAATTATTTTGAAATTTTAATATATAAAATACCATAAATTACAAATTTTATCGTATATAATATAAGAAAGAAAAAATAAAGATATTTTTATGTGGGGTAAATCTTTATGGGTGAGTTTTGGGATAGACATGAAAAATAAATTATAAAATAGGAATATTTTTTACATTAACAAGTAATTGACTTAATTTAGATTTCTCCATTAAGTAAAAAGTCAAAAAAATTAGCTTATTTTATTAAGTCAAAATTATCTAAAAAGTCTCATTAAGTTATAAAAACAAACACCTCTAATTAATTTAATTAATTAAGTTAAGTTATTTTAAGTCATTAAGTTAAAAAACAAATGCCACCTAAGTCAGAAACTTATTTAATGGTAAAAAGTTTACCGCTCATTACGACGGTGAATAACTCTCTTGACCATCCAGCAACTGAGGATTAAAAAAAGTCACCAAAAGCTCATTCTCAAACATATCCGAGAGTCATGGCAGATTCTTGTCTAGAAATGTAAAGATAGCTGGCGCTTTCCAATTGATACTTAAGCTACACACTGTCGTTTTGATGGCATGATGAGATTGAGAGTGGTTCGGTGCCATGACATAAAGACCAATTATTGAACCAATTCGTGGGGACTATGTTCGTCTCTTTCCCCCCAAAAAGATTTTTTTTTTTTTAAAAAATGAAATCCCATCTCAGTTACAAGTAATTCGGGACAACCCTTTTTATCTTTTTAAGATTAGTACAAACACAACTGCTGTAAATCCAACGTATACAAATTGGTATAGTGGATTGTTTTTAAATGATCTCTCTCTTAAATGTGTATCACCACAAATTTGAACCATAAATAAGAAAAGCCATCAACTCTTTTATATTGCCCTCCACCACTTGAGTGGTTAATTATACCAACGACGAATCCTCTTTAGCAAAATCCCTTGTGGGGACTAGGGATAATACATTGTCATTAGTTCTATATATCTGAAAACTAATTTAAACCTTCAAATTTACAAAGAAAATAAATATTAAACACTAAAAATCTACCACATATAATTTTGATCCAGGTAAAGGAAAGCCAAATATGGAATTTATTGTTTCCATGGTCCCATGCATGTGAACTTTGTGATGGATGCATCCCAACAAAATTGTATCCAACTTGGAAATCCTGTACGTAGCTGGCTAGCTTTGTACTACGAGTGCGGCCCCTCCCCCCCCAATGATTTTGATATGTCAAAATTATTGTTCCATCGAGAATATGGATGTCGAATAATTACAATTTTTTTTGCAAAAGTAACCTTGGGCTCTTTCAGTTGTTGAGGATTTTTAACTGCTGATGATTAATTATAGGCGAGGCGATGTGAGGTCAATGATGGGACTGTTTGGTTGGCCAAACAATCATAGTGCCCGGCGACCCCCCCTTTCTCTCTGTTATTGCTTGCAGAAATCAAAAGCAAAAACTAGGGCCCATCAAACAGGCACATTTCCACTCACTGAATATACAGCCTCTTATCTAGGGCTTAGCCCAAGTGGTCAGAGTCACTCCTTCACAAATGTGAAGAAAGCGGTTCGATTCTCCGCAGACGTATTGCAGGGGTTTAATTTAAATTTCCTTTCTTGGAGTCCTAGAGCTTGAATGAAGGCAGTCTTTCTCCAAGGATGAGAGTTGACGTCCCTCGAATATTTGAGATGGTTAAAATCTGAGCGGTGTCATATCAGAATTGATGTAAACGGGTCTCATTATATATATGATTGTAAATGTAATCATGAGCAATAGTTCTCATTAAAAATATATATATATATATATACAGCCTCTTAAAATGCAAGCCTTGTTGCATGCTGCATGCTAATGCTAATGCTAAGATCTTGATATAAGCTTGATGATTTCATCTCCCACTAAAATCGAACACGAACAATGATTGAAACAACCCATTTGCCTTGAGGACCCATTTAATTAGTCTGAAAAATTATTGCCAAAAGGATTTCTTGATATTTGATTGTTTGAGCTTTGTTTGTGCACCAGCTAAGGTGCCCAGTCCATTTCCAACTGTGGCACGTGTTAAAGGCAAAAGGTTTATTCTTTTCTGTAGTTGATCAAAAGTGACATGTGTTGTTGCTGCGGCTATCCCTTATCTAATTAAACATTTTTAATAACTTTAAAAGCTTTTCTTTTCTTCCCACAGTGATTTAGTGGAAGGCGTGCTGTATTGTAGATTAATAATTCACATTTTTAAACATTTTGTGCTCTTAAATGGTCAGCATTTTCATCTATCAGAAACTTAACAGGATTCCGAGTATATGAATGGAACTAAAGCCTAAAACGAATCGGATTCTCCTACAAATTCCTCAAATAATGCATGCAGGCATAATGCGATAATCCCTCGAGTGGTCACACAAATACAATTCTTTTTGTTGGTACAATTAAAATAAAGGTCGAATAGGAACCTCTATGTGTTCCTTTAAAATGAATGGAATAAGTATAACTCCTTTCATGAAGTGTTTTGATTGGTACTGCGGAGTACATACCACATCTATAATTCTTGAAGCATTTTCTTTGCATTGGTTTTAGACCTTTTGCCAATTCATACCTTATTTTATAAGAGAGAGAGAGAGAGAGAGGACATCCTTGTCAATCAATATTATTGGAGGTTTTGACAGTGGATTGTTACTGCGATTATATAACTTTTGTAATATATATGTATAGCATGAAATTTTACAAAACCATTCAATAGTCGGATCGTAATTGACTTATCTTTCCTTATTCATGGCTAGGATTCAATCTTTTATTTGTCGGCAATACGCCATCCTTCCCTCTAGTCGCTACACTCGTTATGGCCAGCTATTTAGTATTTCGCTCTTTGCTTACTATTGAAATGAAAGCAATGAACTCAAAATTCAGATGAATCAAATTCTAATGTCTTTGCATTATTGGACAGCTAAGCGTCCGAAAGTGGTAATGCGGAATAGATCACCATGACAAAAATGTGATTTGATGTGCTGCGGCGCTTACGAATCCTATTATCATTTTTTTTTTAAACGAGATCCAGTTATCACCTTAAATCTGCATAATTTGGTTTTAGTGTAATTCATATATTATATTAATTGGATTTGTAATTTAATCTTAATTTTGTAAATATATTGTTGATACAAAAAAATTTGGCCATACAGTAGAAGTTGAGAAGAGTTGTCTTACTTGGGGAATAGGGTTTGAGAGAGCTTGTTGTGCTAGAGATTGCCATTGTACAACGAGAGCAAAAAACTTGGTAATTGCAATCCCGTAAAAGAATAAATCATTAAGGGTCATTGGGTTGTTAGCAGCGTAAAACCTTCTATATTTAAGTCAGAGATCGATAGTAGCATGATAACAGATGAACAATGAGAGACCGAACGAGAAAATACTTGGAAGATATTATACTCCTTCTCTAAAATAACATTTTCTCATTCTTTACCTTTCAGTAGTGACTTATATATATATATATATATATATAAATTAAAAGTATAATCAAAGTAGAAAAATATATCTCTTATCTTGTACGATTTGAATTTAACAATAATTAAGACCTGTATTATTTTATACTATTTAGATTAGGACACATTACTTTATGTGAGTTCTCGAGTTTGAGGGCTCATTCTTTTATGTCATCTGGTTGAGTTTGGTAAAAAAAAAAAAGGTACATTATTAGTTCCCAATTTATATTTTTTACGAGTTTATGAATGAATATTGTAAATTGATATAATTTATAGTATGTTAAATGTTCTTGTTACCTCTCGTTGAATATTGTGAGATCTCAAATGTCATTAGAAAATCTCAAATGACGTCAAGATAATTTGATTGACATGAAGAAATCTCGAATGTCATGAAGATAACTTGAATGTCTTACGGATATCTCAAATGACATGAGGTCGAATAAGGAATATAGTAACTAATCACACCAAAGCCAGGGCAAAAAAGTAATTTAACAAACTTAAGGTTTGTTTATCTCGTCGGTTATTGGCAGCCAAAAAATTAAGCGGCAATGGTCGGGATAGAAACTGTAGGCCACATAAAAATCAATGGAAGCGGTCGTGGCGGTCGATGCATGGCTGGAGGTGGCAGATCGCAGTCATGGTTGCGTACGTTTTGGTGGCCACTCGTGCAAATTCCGATGGCTTCTGGGTAGGGTCGACAGTTAGCAATTGGAATGAGATTACTATTCATTGAACTAATTTTTTATTCTCAAATTGTGCGAAACCCACACATTTTATTCCAATTCTCAAATTATATTTTGCTAAGTAAATATATATTTTATTCTCATTCCTTTATTTTTATCTCATAAATTTTCAAGTAAACACACCATAAATTATTATTATATTATATCATTAAAAAAAAACTATAATACAATAGTAGTATTATGCCACCGTTGCATCCAATCGTTAAATCCTAATAGATTAATCTATTCAAGTGAATCTAACGGCTGATTGCAAGGACCCATATCATTATTTGTAATTTAGTAACTTTTGTTTAGTAGGCCAGGCACCTTCTAATGCTAACGCCAGTGATGGAGATACATAGTGCTGATCATTATTGCAAGCTTGTTGTACTTTTTTGTCCGTTCCCCCCCCCCCCCCCCACAGACGGCTCCATTTGCTCGAAGGAGTTGGAACTGTTAGTTTAATGAAAGAGGAATAATGTTGGCCAAATTAATTCCCACCATTAACCACGTGGACGCATCGCCATCACCCGTTATACAAAATAATTAACGATTAAAATTAAATCAAACCCGCTGTTGCGTTTGATAAACTGCGTAACCTCGCACGTTCATCCGGCGGTCAATAACAAGCCACTTGTTGAAATGTTACATCGCCCGGCGGCTGCCGGCACGCTGAGGTGGCTTCCAAAAAACAAAACTTTTTAAAGACACGTTTAGACAGCGAAAAATAGTTAAAATAATTAGATTGAAAAAAGACCGATGCGTAAATAGGAGATGCTGCTTCATTAGTATTGCCTAAACTTTAACCCTTTATTCTCCAATTGACGAAAGCATCTCATCAGCCAATCCGGAGTCGTGTCGTAGTGGTTGGTCCAATGCCGCAATCTCTGACGCGTTGGTTTATTTTGTGAATAATTAATGACCATTGTTTTATGCGTGCGAGCTTTTATATATATATATATATATATATATTGAGAATGAGCTAAATCTCTTATTATTATTAATTCTTCTTAATTTGAAATTTTGATTATTGTTGTTTAATTTAACCGGCTTGGACAAACTTATTGCCTCGGACTTTGTCATTATGTGTGTGTAGTCCCATGAATGATTCGTGTCCTCAAATAATGTTTTGAGAGCAGATTGGTTGAGAGCATCAGTTACTTAGCAACCAGAAGGTTTCTTTATAATGTTCCGCAAAATGACACAACGTAGAATCTCAGTCAATTTGAACTCTACAAATTGATAATCTCACTTAGATAATAGTTTTTATTAGTCCTGACTCGAGGTTAATATGGTAGCTTAATACTTTGATAAAAATATATGAAAATGGAATTGAAAAGAATTCATATATTTTTCCGTAGGATGCATTTACTATATAAATTAATAGTTATCTAATTTGAAACTAAATTCGCATTATATATCATGTGACTTTTGTCAAATATGTTGTTAGTGTTATTTGTTATTTCTTGAAACTGATTTGAGATTCTCTAACTCTTTTTATAGTGCGAAATTCTAATATTTGTTATTGTTTTCTAACAAGTACAAGACATGCTTCATATGTTATCTTTAATATAAAATATAAAAACTCGTCAATAATCTAATTACTAGCAATGTAAGACACTAACTACTATTCAAATAAAACATACTAAATATTAAACCCAGTAAATAATTTTTAAAAATGTGATCATATTTTTTAAAGTTAAGAAATTTCTTCATAAATTAATTATTTATTAATTTATCAATATATTAATATGCGATAAATTTATAAATTTCTCACAATCCTATTGTTATTAATATAGCAAGGTTTTATTGTATGAATAAATATATCCCCAAATATTTGATAGAGTAGATAATCCAATTAGTCTTGCTAGATTGTTAGGTTGTACTATACACACACACACGCGTATACCAATAAACTTTATATTGTATTATATTTGTAATTGTCACAATTTAAAAAATATATTCGGCTTTCTCTAGCGCTAAAGTTTGATCGAAACATTCGAAGCTAATTAATAGTTTGAAAATTTCCTAATTTGTGAACTGATTAATTTTTAATTATACAAGTGTCGGTTTTGATTTGATGGGTTAGCTTTCAACTTAGTTGAATGTAATGCCTGTTTGCTTTTTTAAATGATTATACTAAACACTTCTCTCTTTAGAAGAAGAATAAAAGGGTAAAAAATAAATAAATAAATAATAAATATATATATATAGAGCCCACCGAACCATCACTTGTTTTTCGTGTAATTAGAGTAAGGACTGGCATCTTTTTCCCCAAATTTAAACTCCTTGATATTCGAGATAAAGTGTAAAATGAAATTGTATGTTATGGCACCACTCATTATGTTGTATTAATGTCTCCAATTATGTTAAAACATTAACAAGCCAATGTTTGACTATTACACAATATTACATAACAAAAATAATAATACTAATAATATTACGGCAAAACCAGCAAAATGGAAACCTATTTTTGCATTACATCTTATTAAAAGTAAAATAATAATAATAATAATAATAATAGATACTTCTGTAATGTATTCTCGAAACACCCATCAAGCAAATTTTGTCTTCTCTTGCATCTTTCAGATGCATGGCAGCCTTGCTCCACCACCATGCCATCTTGACTTGCTGTAGCTCCATTTCTATCTCATGGCGCGATAACACAGTTCCATCACCATGTGACGCCACAGCCCCACCACCACCTCACTGTGAGACACTATGGCTCCTTCATCAACGTGCCTATCCTTCACCACTGTGAATAACCAAGATGCAAA
Source organism: Citrus trifoliata (assembly GCA_018350135.1). Lineage (NCBI taxonomy): Eukaryota > Viridiplantae > Streptophyta > Magnoliopsida > Sapindales > Rutaceae > Citrus > Citrus trifoliata. The sequence goes on from CM031387.1 coordinate 4,406,770, forward strand.
TTTGATTTCTTAATTTGGGTTTAATTTCTGATTTAGGGTTTATTTTTTAAGGTTAGAGTTTCATTATTGAATGTATAGTCAAATCAGCGTTTGTAATTATTGAACTGGTGGCTAAGTGAATGGGTTTATTTTCTGATAAATTTTTTTTAATGGGTGTTAGATTTGTTGCAATTTCATTGTCAAACTAAAACTTTGCAGAGACAATGTTCTTTTACTTTTTCTTTTCTTTTTGTTTAGTTTTTGCATTAGTTGTTCATTAAAATTGATATTTGATTTTATTAAGCTTGCTTCAAACTCTTTTGAAAATATTAGAACCGTTAAATAACACGTTTAACAAATAAAAAAAAAGTGGGCTGGCATTTGGAAAAAAGAAGATCGATGTCGAGGATTATATAATTATTGTTTTATGAGTGATTAACTTGAATTAATCATCACAAAATTAATACAGTGTAATGAAACACCAAATATAGAATAAACCAATAAATAAAATTAATTTAATCTAATAAAATACTAAACAATGTAAAACATTAATATAATATAATGTTAATGCAATATAACTTAATACAATGCACATAACATTAAATAATGAAATACATTATAATGCAATACAACGTATCAAATGCACCATATAAAATTGGTGATGTGAAGTTATGTAGTGTATTTAGTGAGTTAGAATAATAATAATAATATTGAATAAGAATTTGTTTGTATGTGGATAAATATATTTAGGATAATCCTTATTTAATAATTTATTATTTTAAATAGTACCTACTATATTTATTTTGAATAATATTTAAAACATAAGTATTTACTCAAAATAATAATGTAACATGTTTTATTTTTAGTCTCACAAAGAGTGTTGAATGGTCAAGTCATCTAGCACCGACATCCTAGCCCACTTTATTGAAGAAGAAATAAATCAATCGATGACAAAGTGAAAAATAATAATAATAATAATAATAATAATAATAATAATAAGACCTGGTCCTGGACAGCCACCATAATTTTCGTTATGTTGCCTGAATTAAACTACTTAATGAGCAATTCGATTGAAGAAAAAAAAAAGTAAATAAGTGAATAAACTATCTTAATTCCTTCTGTTAATAGTTTCCTTTTGTCTTTTCCTGATATAAAACCTATTACATTAGAAATGTATTTCATATGGTTCTTGTGGACTAAAGAAGTTATTTTATAATTGTATAAACAAATTTGATTAATTGGTTGAATCTTTCTTCTAACAATGTTAGGAAAGAGAAATTATAATTATTAAAAAGAAATTAGGCTGGATTTAAGAATATTTTATGAAGGTTGTGCCGGCCATGGCCAATAACGACTTGTGTAATTCTTTTATATTTTATAGAGCTGGGGTCATCCTACAATGCCCGGGCGTCTGAAATACAGTCTGCTTTTAGGACTTGGACATCCGGTATTTTACTGGTTGTTTATTAAATTAATTTGTTTTTCTGAAAAAATAAAATAATTAACACAAAAAGATGTTGAATGATACGAAATATTTTAATAAATATTATTTTAAATGTAGTAAAATGAATTGTAAAAAACTATAAAATAATCATATTCTTATGCTTCTAGTTAAATACCAATATGTTGGATGATTGTTCCAATTTGATTTCATCAGTATCTAATTTTGTTAAACTTTCTTATTTTTGAAAATTCCAACTAATCGACCACCAATTTTAGGTTTGATGCTCTTTTTTTTTTTTAGTTAGATTCCAACATTATAAATAAGTCTTTAGTTTTTGTTAAACTAAAACTAATAATTAACTAATAAGTTAATTAACTTAAATTATGCTTATAATTGTAAATACCGATTTTAATGTTATAATGTCCAATACCCTAATGGCAATAAATCAAAAATTAACATTACATGTATAAGTGTCCATTATAAATATCCATAGAAATTGTTTGATTATTGTAACTAACATTACATTTATAAGTGTCCATTAGTAATGTTGTATCCATTATAACTATCCACAGGATAATCATTTGATAATTATGTAATATTTTGATTTAAAAAAATGCCCTCGTACTGGTAGGCAGAGGTTTAAGTCACTATATGAACATTGTGAATTAATTTCTTTTAGATGTTTGAAAGAAAAAATTAGTTATTTATATAGGTCTAGACTCGAGCTATTTAGACTGTAATGCACTATCAAAATGTTGATAACAATACTTTAATAATTTTTATGCAAAATATGATTATATTTGTAATGAAATATTAAAAATTAATCAATTTGTCAATTTTATTAAATTATATTTAAACATTATTCTCATTAGGACAGAGTTAGATATTTGAAGTATATTTTTATGTTTTTCCCAAAAAGAAAAAGAAAAAAGCTCGTGTCAAGTTGAGGGGGTATTGGGTATTTTCCTAGTTTAAATTGATTAGTTGGATATTTGCCTAACGTGAGTGTGTTGCATGATAACGACCTTTAATATTAGCCTCTTTAAATAATTGATCCGGTGGCCGGTTAAATAGTCTATTAAAATAATAATAATAATAATAATAATAAAAAGCAACTGTGTGAAATACAGCCGCTGCATATTAAGGGGACCCATGGAGCTGTACACAAATTTGGAGCCGGACAAACCTGTACCTGTTCATACCAATTCTGTTGAAAGTTAATGTCATTTGTCACAATCAGATGAATAAATTTTTCAATGTTCATGCATGTAAGACAAAGCTGACCTATCGTATTTTATGCATTAATTTCTCTTTAATTACGGGATGCATTGATTAGACTAATCGGGAATGTTTTACTGATCAATTTTAATTTTTATTATTTTAATTTTATTATTTTTATTTTATATGGCTTTAATTTAAAAACAATATCCTCTGTGCCTGGCTTCAGAACTGAGCCAGCCCAGTTGAATTTTAAAAAAAAAATGTGTATATTTATTACAAATTATTTTTGTCATCAATGCAGCATTGAATTTGAACTTTTTCTAAAAGGCCGCGTATAATTGTTATGCTTTGTGGTGAATTTTTTTTTTAAAAAAAAAAAAAAATTCACGGGAGTGTCTAACAACTAGCTCATTGTAATTTCAACATCATCCATCTGGCACAATAATATATATAGAACTACTCTCTCTTACGTTAAATTTTGAGATAAACTGCATGCCCGTGACACGGGGGTCCCCGTTGCTTTTTTCTATCTACAGCTCTATGCCTTGCAAAATTTTTGCAATATCTTCAAATTGGACTCTTTTTTTTTTTTTTTTTTTTTAAATGAAGTTTCACAAAATTTAAATTTACATCCCTCAATATATTTGTCATTTTCTACTCTCAACGCGTTGATAAGAGTCTTGAGTTACTTTGGGTGCATGTTATAAGCTCAAATAAATAATTACGAGACCTTTATTTAAATGTCATTTTTGGCACATAGTTCATTACGGATTTATTTTTTAACTTTGTAATTAAAGAAGAATTCAAATCTCGTAAACCATTGGAAACCAATTTTTACTGTTGATATGAGATGTTGCAATCAAATATGTATTGTCTTCCTTGAAAATATGATCAGTCATTGTTTTTTTTTTTTTTCCCTAAATAATTAACAAAATTAGGAGAATTCAAAATTTATTAGGTAGCCATAATCCTCTCTGGCCACTGTAATGTATTGTTAAAAGAATATTAAAAATTTTACTATTAAATTATTAATTATTTTTAATGAAGAAAAATATAATTTTTTTTAACTTTTATGGCAAGTCCATCGACGTACACAAGAATTTCACGGATCACAGCGACCCGATACAGTAGTAGAAGAAAAAAGAAGTTAGTGAAAAAAAAAAAAAAAACCTGAGCAGATGCGGACAAAATAAATTGAAGATTTTTAAAGAAAGTCCATTTTTGTACACGTGGGAGATAGATGCTATTCGTCTTATCTAAACCCTGCAGGCGACACGTAGCAAAATCATCCGTCTTCGCCGCGACACGTTGTCTGATATTATTGGTTTGAGCCAAAGAACGGTGCGCTGATGTGGAACATCGCTGTCAGAAAGAGAGAGAGAGAGACTGACTGAGAGAGACGCCAACAGCATGTAAGTGGGTAGTGATGGGCTAATCACTTGGTGACATGCCTTGATTAAAGTGTCCTTGTACTCTTGCCATCACTTTATTCTCTTATTTGCTATTTTGCCACTGTTGTCGTCTAACTACTTTTCCGACACCCGCGGATCGTATTGACAACAATGCCCTCCTTAGTACTACCTATTTGCATGCAATACCTAGTTCCTTGTAATAAAGCATTTGCTTCCTATAACGTAAACAACTTGTAAAAAGCAAACAAACAAAAAAGATGCTCATTGCCCGTCCTATTACCCATAGGGTTATAAGTGTTGGTTACAACTACAATTCTACAATAAAGTTTATTCTATCATTTGTGGGGTTTTACTTTTTAGCTTACATTATGAGATGAGGTGTCATGCATATACACAATAAATCCCTTATTTTGTTATAAGCTATGAATTTACCTTTGATTTTATTTTGCACATGTCAATAGTTGGGTATTATTTAATCACAGATTATTGGTTATTCTCACTATTCTGATTGATATTATGCACACTTCTTCATAATAAAAAAAACTCGTCATAGCTTATAACAAAATAATAAGATATAAATTAAGAAATGATAGAATAAAATTTTTGTCTAATTAAGAAATAAATCAACCATTACATTTTGTTTGTTTAAATTTTGAGTCAAATGAAGATAAAACATGTAAAAATAAATTTAAATTTAAAGAAGTTTGGGAATACACCGACACTACATTTTAAATAATTATTAGCTTAATTTATTTCTTAATTGATATCCACTTAATGAATGAAGGATACATCTTGACATTAGGGGCAAGCATAATGTAGCAATATGCAAAAGGTTAGGCTTAGATTCCGAAACAGAGAAGACATAACAAGACCTTGAGAGGTTCTTATCATGGGGGGTCTTATCTCTTACCTAATCTTTTTGACTCAAAGGGTACTCTTGTGGCAATTTCGGAAAAACAAGGGGGCATCTAATGCCATTAGAGCATCACTAAAACACTTTTCAAATAAGATTTTATTACTTATTTGAAGAGTCACATTAATATTTAAAGCTCCAAAAAATACTCCAATTAAAATTCTTCAAATAAGAATTGATTCTCTCTCTTCAAATTTGGAGAGTTAATTTCTCTCTCTTCAATTTGTATTTTATTACTTTTTATTAAAGAAAGAGAGAGAAATACTTTAATTGCTATTGACTTTTTCTTTAAAAAAATAATTATTTGATTAAAATAATATTAATTTATTTCTATTTGAAGAGTCTTTTGAAGAATATTTTATTTTTTTACCTTTCTATTTGACACATAAGTAATCAAATAGATATTTAAAAAGTAAAATTTATATAGGCTTTTGGAGATGCTCTTCGAGCTAAAAATAAAGTCGATGGTTACTATTTGAAATATTGTTTGTCATGTAAGGTTACTTTTGTCAATAAAAAGTACAGCCATACAAACAAATAAGTTAACCACTTAGCGTGTAGAAGTTGCCTACTGCGCATTGGATGGATAGGGATGCGAACACGAAGGAAAGCTAAGCGCGGAGGGCAAAATTAAAAAAAAAAAAAAACAAAAAACAAAACAAAGGCAGTGATTTTCTCTTTCTGTTCAGTGGAAGCTTACCTTTTCTGTCCGTATTTTATTTATTATTTAATGTCTCTAAAATATGATAAAATATTTTTTTCTTATTATATGTAAATTTCAAGTCTATTATTATTTTTGTAAATTTTTATTGGGTGGATGGTATGGATATAGAGATTATAGCCTGTGCTAGTAGCAATTCTATTTTTTACCACCATTTCCATTTGTCAAGCTAATCCTTTTGTTTCTCCAATTGTTCTTTCTTAAATCTTACTTGTGTTTTTGTAGTGTCCATGAATTATTTCTTTTTAACTTCTTTTACATGGACAAGAAGTTGTAAACTCTTGTGGAGTCAAACCTCAATAACAACATCCACTTGCTTGATTTTCTTTATGTTTGATTTCAGGAGTTTAAGGAGAGTCTTATAAACTAGATTATCTTGTCTAAAGATTCTTTGTTGGGTGTCTGATTTGATTGCTAAATTTCGAACCTTTTGTTGCTGGCCAGTCTTGGTTCTGTGCTTTGATTTTTAAACTGGCTTGGCTAACAGGATAAAAATCAATTTCTATTAAGCATTAGAAACTTCTGAGGGGTTCTTTGATTTTTTTTTTCCTTTTGTTGGAGGGGGTTGAATGCATTCCCTTTTAGGAGGATAGCCTTTTGTAGTGAATTTGGGGGTGGGTGAGCTCTAGTTCTTGCTAACTTCTATTCCTCTTATTTCAAATTTGGATTTTTGTTTATGTTGGGTTTTACTGGGCAGCCTCTGTATATTTTGGTAGTGGGTCATTTCTATAGCTGGAATTAACTATAAGTAAGACCCACTTCAACTTGTCACTGTTTCAAGTTAGCTGGAGGTGGAGTTGGAACTAATTAAACTCTTTTGGATGAGTTTGCTTCATGTGTTTGGGTTTGTTTTAAAGGTGGGGCATTTATTTTGGATGCTGTGCTGCTGGATAGTTTCTGTGATTTCAATGAACTGCTTCATGAATTATGAAAGCAAGGATACCAAGACTGATTTGCGTGGTGAAGTTTTTAAGATGTGGCTAAATTGCTGGGAGAGGATCTCAGGGAACAGTTACAACATTCATCATTTGTATTACCAGTCTATTGGGTCCAAAAGAGTCAGAGAAACATGGTGGAGAAAAGTCTTAATCACATGGTTGCTTTTTTGGACTTTGGTTTCTCTGTGGATCTTTTGGTACATGAGCTCACAAGCTACAGAGAAGAGGAGAGAGGCCCTTGGTAGTATGTGTGATGAGAGGGCTAGGATGTTACAGGATCAGTTTAATGTGAGCATGAACCATGTTCAGGCTATGTCCATACTGATCTCAACTTTCCACCATGGCAAGAACCCGTCTGCTATTGATCAGGTATGTGATCTCCTCTGTTATCTTTTGCAACATTAGATTTGAAACAGTTTGCAACTGATAATTCTCCACTTTCAGCCCTCAATTCCCTTGCTCTGGTTTTGTTTTTGCAGAGACTTTGTCTTAATTTTTCTTTTGTTCGCATAAATTTTTTGGCGGAGGAGCTCCTAAGTTTGGAGTGAATGGGGTGCTTAATTTTGTAGTTGCTTCTAATTCTGCAATTAGAGCACAAGCATTTTCTGTATGATACATGGTTTTGTCTCAAAATGTTAAATTAATTAAATTTCTATGCGGTTCTGTAGAGATTGTTAATCTGGTCAGCTTAGCGTAACCAAAAGCCAGATCTGAGTTCTTTTGTGTGTGTTCTTTTCATTAGTCTTCAGTGAACAAAACAAACTAACTGTAAGAACACCTAGATGACTTTCACTAGGTACACAGAAAGAACTGCTTTTGAAAGGCCGCTCACAAGTGGCGTGGCATATGCTGTTAGGGTGCTCCACTCTGAAAGGGAAGAATTTGAAAAGCAACAAGGCTGGACTATTAAGAGGATGGATACCTTTGAACATAATCCTGTTCATAAGGATGAGCCATCCCCAATCGAAGAAGAATATGCTCCAGTTATCTTTGCACAGGATACTGTTTCACATGTGATTTCTCTTGATATGCTTTCAGGAAAAGTAAGTTTCATTTTACATTTTCAGCGCTTCATGCTGTGAAGTTTTGTTGCCATACCTATAGATTTCACTGAGAAATGCAGAATTTTGATTCTAGTTTGTATTACTCAATCTTAAAATCATGACAAGTTGAAATTATCTTGACCTTTCGTGGTCATAGTTTATCATTTTGAAAGCTTATTTGTGAAGTTTCATTACTTGCGTATCACAGGAGGATCGTGAAAATGTGTTGCGAGCAAGAGCATCGGGAAAAGGAGTCCTAACTGCTCCTTTCAGGTTACTGAAAACAAACCGTCTCGGAGTTATTTTGACATTTGCTGTCTACAAGAGGGAGCTCCCCTCAAATGCTACTCCGAATGAGAGGATTGAAGCGACTGATGGGTATGTATTGAATTCTATGGAGAAGTCATATTTGTTTAAGAAAAAATTGACATGGTTCTGCATCTTCAATGACAAGATCAGGATTAAGCAGCTCCATTTATAGACATGTACAGTATGGAAAAGAACCTTTTTTTAATTCTTTTATAAATAAAGAAAGTTAATCTCTTACAATAGGTTGTATATGCTGAACTCAATGTGCAGAAAACAACTTCTTGTTGTGAGTGATATGCAGTAGAAGATGAAAAGATTTTATTCTTCTTGATATCATGCTATGTAGTAGTAGAATGCTTTCCAGTGAGCACTGAAAAAGTACAGAATTACTATGATGAAGAATATCAGGGAATTTTTCTAATGTTGTTGCTGCTGCCAAACCAGGTATCTTGGTGGAATCTTTGACATTGAATCACTTGTGGAGAAGTTACTTCATCAGTTAGCAAGCAAACAAACCATATTTGTGAAAGTATATGACATCACAAATTTATCTCATCCAATCAGCATGTATGGTTCAAATGTATCAGATGATGGTTTGTGGGATGTTAGCACCCTTAATTTTGGAGATCCATTCAGAAAGCATGAGATGCGTTGCAGGTAGTCAATAACTTCTTCCCTCTTACCGCAGATTCTTTAAGATTCTGCTTCTGTCTGGTTCATTTGTTTGTGAACGGCTGTAATATAATCATGTTGTAGATCTCTTACCTAAAAGATAGGGAATCTTCTATTTGAAAGGAGCTTTCCCTGTTTCCCTTATTATTTTAGTTACTAAGATGTAAAGTAGTTTAAACGGTCATGACCTGAGTTGGTTTTAATGCAGATTCAAGCAAAAAGCCCCATGGCCATTGTTGGCAATATCAACTTCAATAGGCATCCTTGTGATTGCATCACTTGTTGGACATATATTCCAGGCAACTGTGAATCGAATTGCTAAAGTTGAAGAAGATTACCATGAGATGATGGAGCTTAAAGGGAAGGCTGAGGCAGCTGATGTTGCAAAGTCACAGGTGCTTGATTCCTCTAATATATTCTGGAAAGATTTGTTCAGTTTCACCTCTTAGGTTTACGTTATTCTAATCATACTTTGACCTTCTGTAGTTCCTTGCTACTGTTTCTCATGAGATCAGAACTCCAATGAATGGTGTTCTAGGTGAGCTTTAAAGCTTTCTTTTTTCTCTATATGCTCATAATAATTATTCTGGAAAATTATTTACGATGAAATCGAGGAATTAATAACTGTGATTATTATCTTGCAGGGATGTTGGATATGCTTATGGATACAGAATTAGATGTCACTCAACAGGATTATGTCAGAACTGCGCAAGCCAGCGGTAAAGCTCTCGTCTCACTGATAAATGAGGTTTTGGATCAGGCAAAGGTCGAATCTGGTAAGCTTGAGCTTGAGGCAGTGAGCTTTAATCTACGGGCAATTTTGGATGATGTATTATCACTCTTTTCTGGGAAGTCTCAAGATAAAGGCGTAGAGGTCAGCTATGTCCTCATTATTGCAATGACTTTTTACTGGTGTTAATATTTTGTGGTCTAACATCTAAACTTTTGAAATTTGCATAAAATAATTCATGGGCAAGAGCAGTTGGCAGTATATATCTCTGATCACGTTCCTGAAACTCTAATTGGTGACCCGGGGAGGTTTCGACAAATCATCACCAATCTTATGGGGAACTCAATTAAAGTAAGTTTGCAGTCGATTCTCAATTGAGTTTACTTAAGAAATTATTCGGGAATTTTTAATTCAGATTTTGTGTGACATATTGTGGAACTTTAAGGGGAGAAAATGAACTATCCAGAGGATTTATTTAGTATGTGTGTTGCACAAAGCAAAGATTTGTGTTTGTAGTTCAATATTGTGCCTTGTGGGACGTGAGAAGTGAAAGAAAAAGAAAATCCAAGCTTATGAGACAATGGATCCACAACCTTGTTCTGAAAAAGATTTATGTTGTGTGTGGCTTTGCTATAGGCATGATTGTGGTTTCTGTTGTATGTATAAGCATATAAGGTATCAGTATGAATGCATATTTAATGTAGGACGTATTCTGTGTTGTTCGCATGAGTAGCAATGTAAATGAATTTTCACTGTGCTTGTACAGTTCACAGAAAAAGGACACATCTTTGTCACTGTTTACCTTGTTGAAGAGGTGGTTGACTCTATAGAAGTTGACACAGAATTGTCATTATCAAAGAACACGTTGAGTGGTTATCCTGTTGCAGACAGATGCCACAGCTGGAAAGGATTTAAAACTTTCAATCAAGATGGATCAACTAGTCCGTTCAAATCATCATCCGCTGATCTCATCAATTTAATTGTGTCAGTTGAAGATACAGGTCAAGGAATCCCTCTAGAAGCCCAATCCCGCATTTTCACCCCTTTTATGCAGGTTGGTCCATCTATTTCCCGAACTCATGGAGGTACGGGTATTGGGCTAAGCATAAGCAAGTATTTGGTTGGCCGCATGAAGGGTGAAATTGGATTTGTTAGCATTCCAAACATTGGGTCTACTTTTACATTTACTGCTGTCTTTGGCAATGGCTCCTCCACTTCAAACGAGCACAATAGCCAGCAAATGAACAACCAGCCAAACTCTGTGTCTTCAGAATTCCAAGGTATGAAGGCTTTAGTTGTGGACCCCAGACCCATCCGAGCCAAGGTGTCAAAATATCATATCCAACGTCTTGGAATTCAAGTCGAAGTGGTTTCTGACCTGCTTCAATGTTTATCTCAAGTAGCCAGTGGTAGTAAGATTATCAACATGATCCTTGTCGAGCAAGAAGTTTGGGAGAAGGATACTAGTGTTTCCACCCTTTTTGTTAACAACTTGAGAAAACTTGGTTGTGGGTTTCAGTCAAAGCTGTTTCTTCTGGCTAATTCTATCAGCTCTTCTAGAGCAAACACTTCAACTGATGGTATTATTATTCCTACTGTAATCATGAAGCCCCTAAGATCGAGCATGCTGGCTGCATCTCTACAACGAGCCATGGGTGTCGGGAACAAGGGTAATATCCGCAATGGGAAGCTCCCCAGCATGTCTCTGCGTCATCTTCTTTTAGGGAGAAAAATATTAATTGTTGATGACAATAATGTGAACCTCAAAGTAGCTGCTGCTGGTTTGAAGAGGTATGGAGCTGCTGTGGTTTGTGTAGAGAGAGGTAAAATGGCGACTGAGCTGCTCACGCCACCCCATCAGTTTGATGCCTGCTTCATGGATATCCAGATGCCGGAAATGGATGGGTATGAGATGCTTCCTTGCTTTGAAAGTTTTTTACTTATAGTAATTCTTGTTTGGAAATTAAACTTGATTATCTCATGGAAAAGGAGTTACAAGCTTCTCAACTGTAAAATTGTCATTATTTGGCATGAAGCTTTGAATTGTTGACCGATGATGTGATGGCAACGTATCATGGTTGACTTATCCTGCATCCATAGCTCTCTACTTATAATCTTCTTCATTCTGCTTCTAAGAGCTATTTATTCTGTTTCTTTGCAGGTTTGAAGCTACAAAGATAATTCGGGAAATGGAACATAATTTCAACAATCGAATTCGACGCGGAGAAGTATCTATTGAGGCCTATGAAAATGTTTCAAACTTCCATGTACCCATTTTGGCCATGACTGCAGATGTGATCCAAGCTACTTATGAGGAATGCCTAAGGAGTGGAATGGATGGATATGTTTCAAAACCATTTGAAGCTGAACAACTATATCGAGAAGTTTCACGTTTTTTCCCACCAATTCCTGATAGGAGTCCATAGAGGGGATGTCTGTTGAAGGCATCGGTCTCACGTTTTTTCCCACCAATTCCTGATTGGAGTCCATAGAGGGGATGTCTGTTGAAGGCACACCGATGCCGTTGGCTCAGGGCCTTACTCTCCAGGATGCTTGGAATTTTTTAAATTTGTTCCAACTTCTTCCCAAGAGTGAGTTTTCCTCCAAGACATGCTCTTTAACATATTTACACACACTTTTACGTGTCAGAACTTTGCAACAGTCCCCTAAGATTGTTTCCCTCTAATTGTAGAATACTAACTGGTATGAGGAATCAATTGACTCCTTCCTCTGCACCTCTTTTTTTCAGGAAAACATATGTTCCGTGGCCAGAGAGTGCATAGAAGTCATGCCTAGTTCAGTTGTATATTCCATCTTATTTCCGACATTCCAAAAGGTTCAGTAATATGTGATTTCTGTGCAAAGTCAGGACTACTCATAAACTGATCGGAGAAATCTAATTGCTTTGAGTGTATCATAGAAGTAGAAGCTAAGCGGTTGCATCCATCAATTACTCATATTGAGCAGTAAAAGCTGCAACTAGTTGAGGAAATCTCGAGCTCTTTCTCTCTCTCTCTCTCAATGTGACTGTTTATCATGTCATATAAACTGATTCGATTGAAAGGATTCAAGACTGGCTTCTCAGCAACCAAGGGGAGAATGCTGATGCCATCATGTATATTTATGATTGTCAAATAAAAATTTATTTGATGTATATTTATAATTGCCCTCTCATCTTATTAATTCCTTCTGACACTGCGTGTGTCCGGCCATTGTTTAGTGGACACGGCTATGATACAGGGACTCAAAGTAGGCTTGGTAAAATTTGGGTCCGGTCCGGGTTTTGGTGTTGCCCGGACCGGACCGGATGAGAGAAATGCAAACCCGGACCCGGGTTAAAATTCGGTTTTTTCGGGTGTGGTCCGGGCTTGAGCCCGGCACCTTCTGGGTCCGATTTTGATCCGGGCTTTTTAAACCTGCATGTGATAAATTTAATTTTTTTTTCATTTCTCTAACAATAAAAATTTTTAAAAAGAAAATAATCAAATAAACTCATTTAATTTCAAATTTTAAAAAAGAAAATAGTCAAATACAAATATATAACACATTAATAATTTAAATTTTACACAAATGATAAATAAAAATTATTTCAATCTACCTTTTAATACTTAAATTCATTTAATTTCTAACTTAAACTCATTCAATCTATATATAAAATAAATAAATTAAATTCAACAACACAATAATTACATAATAAATTTAAATAACATCCAATATATCATAAATTAATAATTATATATTTATATATAATATATTTATTTTTTTAAAATTTATTAAAAAATCGGGTCCGGGTTCTGGGTTTTTTTGTGTTGAACCCGGACCCGGGACCGGAAATATCCGGGTTTGAGAATTTCAAACCCGGGTCTGGTTTTTATATGCATGCGGTCCGGGTTTTGCCCGGACCGGATTGGCCGGGGCCGGGCCGGGTTCGGTCCGGATGGGCTTTTTTGACACCCCTAACTCAAAGTCCTTGTATCATAGAGGGGGTCAATTTATTGACCCATTTGATGGCAGCCAAACAACTTTTATGACTGGTAGCAACCAGTTTTCCAGCCGGTTGCTGCCATTAATGTGTTTTTTTATTTAAATAAACTAAAATAAAAAATTATTTAAAACGAATAATATTTAAAATAATAATAATAATAAGTATAAAAGGGCAAGTAAAGTAAAAATAGAAAAAAAAATTTTTATTATAAATATTTTAAAAAATAAAATAAAATATGTGTTAAGAAAAAGACAAAAATTTTATTATTTTTTATGAAATCTATCTCATGTTTAACATTTTAAGTTTCATATTTTATGTTTTATGTTTTATGTACTGAATTTCTAAATACCCCAAGATTTTTCTTTTTACTCCGTTTCATGTTTAAAGTTTCATATTTGATGTTCTATGTTTCATGTTCATTGTTACGGAGGGACTCATATTTTATATTCGTTGTTGCATATTTTAAGTGATTTGTTTTATGTTGGTTGTCCAATATTTCATGTACTGATTTTTCAAATACCTCGAAATTTTTCTTTTTTGTCCCTGTTTCATGTTTACGTTTTATGTTTCATGTTTGATGTTTTATGTTTCATGTTCACTGTTACGAAGGGACTCATATTTTATGTTTGTTGTTGCATATTTTAAGTGATTTATTTCATGTTGGTTGTGCAATGTTTCATGTATTGATTTTTTAAATACCCCAAAATTTTTCTTTTTTGCCCTCGTTTCATGTTTACGTTCTATGTTTCATGTTTGACGTTTTATATTTCATGTTTTATGTTTCATATTCATTGTTACGGAGGGACTCATATTTTATGTTTATTGTTGCATATTTTAAGTGATCTGTTTCACGTTGGTTGTGCAATGTTTCATGTAATAATTTTTCAAATACCCCGAAATTTTTCTTTTTTGCCCCTGTTTTATGTTTACGTTCTGAATTTCATGTTTGCTGTTCTATGTTTCATGTTTTATGTTTAATATTCACTGTTACGGAGGTACTCATATTTTATGTTCGTTGTTGCATATTTCAAGTAACATGTTTCATATTTATTGTTCAATGTTTTATGTAATAATTTTTAAATACTTAAAATTTTTTTATTTTGCCCCCGTTTCATGTTTATAGTTCATGTTTTATGTTTCAAGTTCAAAGTTTCATATTTGTTGTTTATGTTCATTATTACGAAGGTACTCATTGTTACATATTTTAAGTAATGTGTTTTAAATTTACTATTCAATGTTTTAGATAATTATTTTCCAAACACCCGAAAATTTTTAAGCCACCATTTTGTAAAGTGACTTTAACATAAGCATTAGAAGAATATTAAGGGATTTAACAACACTCATTGTACGAATACTATTTATTTAGTCTTAAATCTAACCGTTTCACTTGAATTTCATGCACCAATTTTAATCTTTCAATGGTCATACCTTAGACTACAAGTGTTCGTTTTAGACATTCAATAATATTATTTTGTTAACATTTTTCTTCTAATTTTTTATAAATATAATCACTTTCGAAGTACTTGTATTATGAATAAAGGTAACCAACAAAATAATAATATTCCAATCCGAATTTGCTTTTAAATTCAGAAGAGCTCTTATATTTTGCCGCGCTTTTTATAGCCAAAATCTCCACTATAAATAACCTTACAACTATTTTTAATTCTATTAATTCCCATACAAATTTATAGGCTTATTTCCCCATTCCGCTAAATCAATTTAATCAATTTATTTTTATTTTATTTTAACTAATTATAGGAAACACAATTTAATGAAAATAAATCAAATTAACTATTCCTATGTCAAACATAATATTTTCTACATATCATCCTAAAAATCCACCAAAATCTAGTACATTACACCAAGTGCATCATCCAACCTTATTACAAGTACCATCTCCGAAAAAATGTGGATTGATATATTGCATAATTTTACGGCAAATAAAAAAAGGAAGAAAGGTAAGTAGGTTTTAAAGTAAAAGCTCAGCACAGCTTATTAACAAAGTATTTATTTTTTAGCAATATCACATTTTTTTTTGACATTTTTCAAATAAGCATCTTGTGAAATAAACATCCATGCAAATGAAATAAACTAAGCTTTATTAAAATAAATAACAGGATAAATAAATAATTAAAACATATGGTTTCATTCAAAAGTCATCAATTGTGATCACCATACCAATTGCAATCATTTTACCATTGAGGGGTAATAACACAACAATTTTCCAGTATCCTGCCTCATGGTCAATACTTATAATTGTTGTATAAAATTGAATGTGTTCTATCACTTGCTCAGCAACTACAAGGAAACCCAGCAATGTAAATGGAAAAAGAAAAAAATTTTACATAAGCCGTATAAAAGATGCCTTGCAAATATCAACCTATATTTACTGAAGCCAAGCCTAAAATTCTGCAGCAAACAAAATTGCAACAAAGCCGCAGCAAAGTTCATCATCCAACAGATTCTGCCCCCTCCGAATAATTTCCAGGTACAACAAGGGTAACTTGATTGGTCTATTCTTCCAGGAAGCAATGACAATCTATTGTTCAGCATTGACATCATCTGAAAATTCATTCAAAAGCTATTTTCATCAAAACAACCTATTGTTCAAAATGAACTTAATATTACTTTCATACCTACACAAATGCTCAAACTTTCACTAAAATAACTAATTATTACTTAAATCCAGCAAGTCAGTTTCAGAGTTAAATACAGAAAATTCCAATCAAAATAATATAACTACAGATATACATACAAGAAACTTACCACCAAAGCATTAATATAGCAAATGAGTTTTCAAAGCAATAAAGTGTTCATACTAGTAGGCAAGCAACCAAGCAAAATCTGGGTAAAAACACTGTCCATGATAATATATTGTTGAACTGCTCATTTTAGGAAAAAATTAAACTTTACAACTAGTCAATTGAAATCGTTGTTCATTTCACTATTTCACTCCAAGGAAAGCCCATTATTCAGGTGAGAACCCAACACTTAATATTTACAGAGCTACAAGATTCAACTCAAACAATTAAAAAAAGAAGATTTAAGTCACCATTAAAACCTAAAAAGTACTAAATGAGAAAAAATTGTGACTATAAAATCAAATATAATTGGCCAAAAATGGTCAACCAAGTGTTAAAAAAAAATTTTTAGTTGTGAAAAAACCAAGAAATAGAACACAATATCATACACATTAACTGATAAACCAGATTGAAAGTGACTAAATATGCGTAAAAGCACGAATTAGGAATAAGAGAGAATTTGCCAGTGAGACAATAGCAATGGAAGTGAGGAATAGACCGAGTATAGCAGATAAATCGCCAGGTTGAGGCTAAGGCCAAAGCCAAGGCTGTGCCTGTGTAGCCCCTGCTCTTTGTTGATGTCGATCCATGCACTGTTGCCCAAAAGCTTGAGAAGGGAAAGACATAAACCAACACTATAAATCAATAAAAATTTTAATTCATACCTAAATCAATCATTCAAATCTAACCTTGATACAGTTCAAATCAAACCCTAATTATAAATTAATTCAGAAAATCTAATCTAATACTCACGTTTTGCTTGATGATTCTGGTGGTAAAGAGAATGTGGGGCGAAGCTAGAACAATAGTTCTGATGTTGTGCGGTGAGGAGATGATGGTACAGTAGCAGGGCAGAGGTGGTTGAGCAATAGCTGTGGCGTCCCACCGAAGCCCTTGACGACAGCTATTCTAGTGTTGGAGATGGATTGCGCGAGGAACGGGGCTGTGCTTGTGCCGCCGTTGATCATTGTCAACGAAGAACATCAGCCCATCCTTCTGCCTTCGTTGATCGTTGCCGACAGCGGAGATCAGCCCGTCCTTGTGCTGCTGTTGATCGTTGCTTAGGAACTCCTTCAGTCGCCGCCGTTGATGGCCGTGGTGAGGCGTGTGTGAGGTGAGGAGTGGTGAGGTGTTTGACGTGTGTGAGGTGAGGGAGTGGTGACGGTGAGGTGAGTGAGTGAGTGAGTGGTTGGTTTTTTTTTTTTTGTTTATTTCAATTTTACAGGCTTGTTCTTTCAAAATTTTTTAATTATTGAATAATAAAACAAATCTCAGCCATTGGATCCACTCTATTCAATCCAACGGTAATTTTTTACGTACTGTAACTACCCCCTTTGAACCGGTTGCCATATTTTTTTCTGCTTTTATTCATTTTTTTTTTTTTTTCAAACTAAAACCCCAACCATTGGATTCAAATAAGCTGAATCCAACGGCTCAAGGGCAGCCCCTGTACCATACAGGGATTTTATGCCCTGCATGGTAGCCGTGTCCTTGTTTAGTGGGTACTAGTGTAGTAAGTACAGTGACAGTGTAATTAAATTTGAGCAATCCCATGATTATTTCCTGATTTATACATCATTTAGAATCTGTCTCCATTTGTCATTATTTTTTACTTTTAATTTTAAGACACAAAGTTAGATAACAACCAAATACGGTAGAGATGATAGTAATAACAAGATTTATTTGATGCTACTTGCTCCGCAAAATGGTCCCAATTTTTTTCGATTTGGATCGGACTTTGCTCAACTGAACCAACCGGATTGGTTTTCATGTCTTATAATTTGTTTCGAACGATTTATTTTCCAACCGAACCGATTAAACCGGCAAGAAAAGGTCCGGTTTGGTTAAAGCCATAAAAATCAATTTTTATTTTTTTGGATTATTTGGACGAACCGAAAATATTTAGTTTTTATCAACTACATATAAAATTAAACTGCGACTCTGCGACATAGGCAGAATTATTTGGTTCAACGAATTTTCTGCCCAGCCATATGTTCACCAATTTTTCCATTTGATTCTTAATAACCAAACCAAAAATTAAATTGTAATTTAGGTTAATCTGGTTCACTAATTTTTTATCTGCTCCTACAATAAGGTTTTGTACTTTATAATTAATGGTATTTGTTTGTGCTTTGGTTCTCTTCTTTCTATTCAGGTTTTGACGTAACGAAAAAAAAAAAAATTTTTTTAAAATAATTTTATAATTACCTTTCTTATATACAACTGTCCTTAGGTCATTCATTTTCGTTTACTTTATACAAATTTCAAAGATTAAAAATAACATACAGGAACATGCTTTTTTAAAATAAGCACTTGAAAAAATACCTATATATTGTGTTTTAGTTGTTAATCAATTAAAAGAATCAAATATCATTTCCAATACTGATCGTGAAACACCATGAGCAGCAGGATGTTGAGGTCCGAAATTCGAAGTGAAATTTTTGATTTGCCCGTTCCTAGTCGTCATGGGAAAGAAAGAGATTATTCCCTGAGAGCTTGTCCAGTACTACCAGTACCAGAAATGCATCTCCTTCGCCCGCGCGCGATAGCTCTACCGCCTTGCCTGCATTAAGAGCCCATCATAAGACCGTGGGGAGACTCATCACCCCGTGTTTCCATCCAACCAGGAGAGTGATGATCCTCCAACAACGAGAACAGCAATAAATAAATTATGCTATTAAGTTCCTTTGACACGTCGATATGTCCGAGTGGTTAAGGAGACAGACTTGAAATCTGTTGGGCTTCGCCCGCGCAGGTTCGATCCCTGCTGTCGACGTTTTAAATTTGAATATACTTTTTTTTTTTTTTTTATCAATAGTGCGAACGAAGCCCATATTCATATTATTAATCAGTACGCGCCGAACCCACCGTCCGTAAAAATATAATAAAAACACCAGCACACGTACGGTAGACTAGCCGATAAAATCCGCCTCGACTATTGATATTTTTCAATTTTCAAATCTCAGTCGTTGATCTATTTTTACCTAAACCAAAACCCTCCAACTCCCAAACGAAATCTGAGAGCGCTCTCTCTCTCTCTCTCTCTCGTTAGCGTGAGTCTCAAGCGGAAATAGCAAACGCAAAATTCGAAAAGAGAGCCAGGGGTAGGAGGGGATTTTGAAATTCAATCAGATGGATCCAGACTCAGTGGCTAAAGCCTTCGTCGAGCACTACTACACGACGTTTGATGCCAATCGTACGGGGCTCGCCAATCTCTATCAGGAAGGTTCAATGTTGACTTTTGAAGGTCAAAAAATCCAAGGCTCGCAAAACATCGTCGCTAAGCTCACTAGCCTTCCCTTCCAGCAGTGCCAGCACTCCATCACCACCGTCGATTGCCAGCCCTCCGGTCCCGCTGGCGGCATGCTTGTTTTTGTCTCCGGTAATCTCCAACTCGCTGGTGAACAGCACGCTCTCAAGTTCAGCCAGGTCTTTACTTACTACTCTTATTTTATATTATTCTGATTTGATTTTTTCTGTGATCTATCTATGCCGCTTATTTTGATCGATCTCATTGCTATTCTATGATGTTGTTTATTTTTTGGTGAAACCGATAGCTTTCAATTGATATATCTGCTAGATCTAGGGTTTCTTATTAGCTTTTTAGTTTAGTACTTGTGTATCTACAGGCCTTTTCGTGATCTTCGTTTCATTTATTTAATATTAATTCCATTTTCTGATTATCTTTTGCCTTTAAA
This sequence comes from Citrus trifoliata, assembly GCA_018350135.1. NCBI lineage: Eukaryota > Viridiplantae > Streptophyta > Magnoliopsida > Sapindales > Rutaceae > Citrus > Citrus trifoliata. The sequence goes on from CM031387.1 coordinate 4,426,636, forward strand.
TTGTAGATTTGTCGTGATGTTTGTCTGATTTTAAAAAAATCTTTTTTATTTAGATCTTAGAGATACTTGTGGTGTCATGCCACTGACAGTTTTCACTTATTCAATTTTAAAATTTGAACATATTCTATTTAGTCAGCTCATTGCTTTTCTTTCTAAAATATCTTGTAGAATGTGTAAAGTGGATATTGCCATTATTTGATTTTCTCGCTGTAACAAATATTAATATTAATTAGCTTCCATAAGCTATAGTTGGACAGATCCTGCCATGTTTTGACAGCTCTTCTCTGCCAATGCTAGTAAGAACATTTTAGTAATTTAATTATCGATAGGTGAAATGGGAAGATTGGAACTTCTCTTCATACATGATATAATTTCTTTGTCATTTATAACATCCCTTGCACCCTTATGCTGATCTCTCACATTGATAAGAAAGAAAATGCACAGTTGTAGGGCTGTGATATTGCATAAAGATTGTCTATTTGCTAGTTAAATGCTTCAAGTAATGATGACTAGCTGAGGTTAGAGTGCTGTAACAGCCTCAATCTGTTCAGTTTTATTTGGATGATGCTATTGCTATTCTAAATCATGCAACTTGAAGTACTTCAGTTTTCAGATAATGTTATTATATCTAGTCATTGCTATATAAATTTCCTGTCTATTAATATATGCTTCTTATGTGGTGAAATTGCAATGAGATTTGTTCTCACTATTGGTTTTTTGTCTAAAGTACATCTATTGAGCATCTGATGAACTCTGTGCCAGCTTCTATAAAAGTTTTAGTGTTTTTTTTTTTATTAATTTTATCTTCCTGAAATTAGATTAAATCTTAAGAGAATTAAATGAATCTTTTATGGTAATTACCAGTGTCAAAAGAAATCTACACAGAAAATTCTTATATATTGCAACTATATTAAGTAACCTCTCAAATCAAACTTAATATTTCTTTTTCCTAATTTATTTTTCAAGATATGAATAATTGAATAAAATCATCTGAAAACTAGAAAGAAATCCATTACTAGAAACACAGAAGAGGAGCATTTCAGATAAGCTGCCTTGCTTTGATAGTTAGTTCTTTAGGATTTGTGGGGAGAATAAAAAAAGAGATTATAAATCATAAGGAGCGAGGAGTGACAAAATAGAGACAATTGATTGTTAATTAAGATTTAATCCAATTTACAGAGACACAATTAATAACAAAGTAAAACTCTTTTAGGAAGACAAATAAACAAAGAATGGAGAAATCGAGAGAGGAAGGAGAGGAAAAAAAGGTAAATTTGACTAGTGAGTGCACTATTTTATTTTAATTCTTTAAAAAATATGATTAAGTTTGTTTTAATCTTGACCGTCAGATGAAATGTAATCTAACAGTTACAAATGTGCGTGAATAATTGTTTACAAAAAGAGGGCTCCTATCCTGTCCCTTGTTTAATTGGTTTATTGTTACCTCGCATTTGTTTTCGATTTTCTCTCTTGTATTCATTTGATGTTATTCTCGATCCTAACCAATATTTATGGTCATCCTTCTGTTCTCAGATGTTCCATTTGATGCCAACACCTCAGGGAAGCTTTTATGTGTTGAATGACATATTCAGGTTGAACTATGCATGAAGAGAAGATTGATTGAAAAGGGATGCAACTCCTGAAGGAGTGAAACATGTTTCCTTATCTTTATTGAATTTTAAACATTTAAATGAACACTGGGTTTTTCTGTGGTCGGTTATGTTTAAGGTCCCCTTGTGCCTTTCCTGAACTTTAAATAGAGACATCTTTTCTGTGATTGGTTGAGTAACTGCAAGATCTCCCTGAAGAAGTTGGGTCTTAGTGAAATGAATCAGAAATATTTGCAATTGTCTGATTACAGTTTTTTGGTTGTATTAATTTTCACAGCATCTGCTTATTGATATTGTGACACTATTCCTTTGTATTGGTTTTGTGTCAACTTGTAAAGGAGTTCACTAAGTGATTTTAGAGAACCCAATGCAAAGAGGAATAGGCATTTTTTAAAGCTCTTGGGCTTAGTGGTTGGAAGAGCTTCAAAGTATACGTATTAGCTAGGATGGATCCAATAGATGTGTTGGTTCTGGCTTAGTGGCTTTGCCCCACTCTTATCCCAAGGCCATCATCCTTTCCTGCTAAGTAGGGATTTGTTTGGCTACATTTTGTCGCGCACAATGAAAAATCAACTTAAAAACTCTGCCATGTTTTCATCTAATGTAATATAATTCAAATAAAATCAACGGTATCGACGCCTTCACCATATAAAACATCCAAACAATTTGTTTCCGGAAATGTTTCAGCAGGAAAAATTGGTTGCATCGACTCTTTTGTTTCAACATCATGGAGTCCACTTTCCTCCACTGCAATCGAATTCAGCAATTTAAGAATCCAATTGCGCAAAATCAAGTTGAACAAACATATAAACAGTTGCATCACCCAAACATTATAACACATGCACACATTTGCCAGGGAAAATGAGAAGAGGCGCAGGCATACAATTGCATTCCCCTAATACAAACACAACTCGTTGAACCTGGTGACAGCACAATGAAGCCCCAGTTTTATGCTTATGCCAAACACCACAATGGTTTCAGTGTCTCTCGCCATTCATACCTAATTCTGGTAAATCCATATGGGGTAGCTCCGGCATTTTGAAAGGAGAGTGTTGAGGAGCCTCATGCTGCTGTTGTTGTTCTGCATCTCGGCCATTGTCTCTAGGACGTTTAAACATCCCTTTCAGCGTGCTTCCAACAGCTTTAAAAGGGTGGTTTATTCCATCTCTAACTTTCAAAATCAGTTTGACCTCAGATAGTTGCCATGACAAAGTGAGGAAAATCATTGCCGAAAGAAGACAATGAGTAATAAAGTTCTGTCTCTTCACATGCCTAAGCTCATTGATGATCTCTTCTCTACTAATCTCGGCACCCTCACCACCTAACTGACCAGCATTATCACCCTCAGTTTCCACTTCACCAACTGCAGAGGAATTGGCCTCCTCTTGTCCCGGTATTCCTACAGGTTGCTTTAGGACCCCACCCCCTTCTAATGACTCCAACTATCATCAGTAGAAAGTAAAGACACATCATGTACAATTTGTCCACCATGCTCATGGTCTTTTTAAGCTGAATTCAAAATAAACTCACATGTGCCAAACTTGTCCACAACATTGTTGCATAGAATTTGGTCAATTAACAAAATTAAACCGGCACAATTTACAAGTGTTTTAAACACTTTTACTGTACTTAAACAATGCAAATTAAGAAGAGACGCGTTCATCTTAAAATATAAAACCACGACCCCCACTACTTTCAAATATATCATTCAACAAGACAATCTGTAATATCATACATAAAGAGTTCCAATTGTTCTCAATACCCTGATGATTAACAAGGGAAAAAAAAAAAGGAATCATGGTAACAACACGGTAAAGTTTTTAAATCAATTGTATGATGTGCGTTCTTTCAACATATTACAGCTAGATATGCATGTGTCCCTAGAAAGAGAATTTTTTATTCCAAAGGGATACATTTGAAATAGTGAGTGTGGGTTGCTTAGGCAAAAACAGTGCTAAGAAGATGAACTCGCGAAGTTCTTGCGTTGCACCCTCCTTAAATTTTTTTTTTTTAAAAAAAAGGTTTGGGGCTTGTTGAATTCGGTACAAGATAATCCACACAGAGCCCTAAGGGACAAAACAAAATTACTCAATTGCACAGCAATTAGAATGAACAACGGAAAACATAATCAATTAATGAATAACGACTGCCCAGAAAGCAAGAACAAACCTTCACGACACGAAGAGTGAAGGAAATCATTTTGTATCCGACTGAATTAAAGCTTTTCATTTCCTCTATATCAAAAACTTTATAAGAGTTATGAGATCAAGAACCAGAGTTTATAACCCAAAAACTCACAGTAAAAAGAAATGAAATGCAAGTGATAGTGGTGACTTCAATTTATTATAAAAACCTGAGAAAGCAAGTTAGAGATCACAAGCTGATCTTCTTGAGCAGAGGAGGCATCTTCGTTGTTCTTCCTTTCTTCTCTGATTTTCTGAATTGCAAGATTGATTAGCTCTGCTTTGTCTTTTGATTCCATTTTGGCTCTTCTTTTGGGAGTTCGAATTTGGATTTTGAATTTGACGTTTAGGACGTACCAATTTTTGATTCATGAGAACCAAGTCGCGACCATTTTTCTGAGTTCCGGGATCACCGTTATTTGGGAGACACGTGGCACTCGTACTAACCGTGGCCCAATTATAGCCGCCCCTCTTGTGGGCCCCGTAGATATCAAATGTCGTGCGTCGCCTGCAAGTGATTTCAGCGGTCACTTTTCATCCATCACAGGTATTATTATAAATGAATCCACAGAGAGAGAGAGAGCGTGTGTTTGCAGAGATAAGAAGTAATTGCAGTGAAAATTGGAAAACCCATTATTTTCAACGAGTATGATACAATTATAAATTTTTATATAAATTTATTTTATATAATTTAATATAATATTAATTTATTAATTAAATTAAATATTTTTTAATATATATAATTTATTTTTATTATTTTATATTTTTATTTAATTAATAAATTAATATCATATTAATTTATACAAAATAAATTTATATAAAAATTTATATTTCTATCATCATTCATTTTCAATATGTGAATGTCATTTTCAATTTGTGAATGGTATGCTCGCAACTAACTTAACCCAACACATAATTTTCAAATTTTTTATTTTTTAAAGTAAAAATTCAGTGCTCAACTTTAGTGGGTCTCTATTTCTTTTGTCCAATATTTCTCTTACAAAACAGGATGAGTATTCTTTTAAAAAAAAAAAGAAAACAAGGGAAATTTGTAAATAGCATAATTGGGATAATATATAATATACACTGAAATGCTATTGCGGTATTGCCCTTGGTATACGTTCATTTTCTTTTCTTATAAAAGGAAGGTCATCATTTCCAGCATTTACAGCATTAGTACACGGAAACATGGATTTATCAATGAGAATAACTACCAAATCCTACCAAACGCGTAGCACTACACAGAGACAGTATAGAATGACCATGTCCAAGTATTAAGTTAAAGATGGTCAAGCGAAAGGCACACAAATTAGGATGGTAAATATTTGGTTCTACACAAATCGGTATGACGATTCATCATCCATATCGACAGCATCACCTGCAGATAATGCTGCCGCTTCACTTGTTTCACCCAGTTCAGCCTGCAAGAATGATTGAATATATCAGAAAACACAATTGAAGATACCAAAGGCAAAATGCACCAAGTGCAAATACTTCAGGAGCTGTATTTTCAAAAATTCAAAAGCCAACTGATTTTACAGAAAATTAGATGGTGGATCATCATCGTCATCCATCATTCATGATCATTGACTTGAATTACAAGTCCAACTTCACAACCTACAAGCTCCAATATAAGGACGTTGATCCCACTTACTAGATCATTAGTTCATATAATCTGCTGTACAACATCGTTTTGGCAATTGAACTTGATCAGACACTATTGAACACAAAAAAATTCAGGATAATTACAGAAACTGTTTGGACTGATGTAATGAACTCCATACATGTCTGATTTCAGTTGCAAGTGAATATATATAAGTATTATATTAAGGTCAAGGCTCATGGGATGAAAAGATTGACAAAGAGGCAGCCACACCAACCCGAACTAATTTGAAGGTAAAATTTATGAAGGTCATATTCTAGAGACAAGATTGTGCCAAATGAAGTTTTAACCAGGACAACTTATTTTTATCGGTAAAAAATATCACCCCACGCTCATCTACCCACACTCAATGCAAATCTTAATTACTGATGTTTAGAGGTAAATTTTAGGCTTCATTTCAGAAAGGGTATGAGTAATTAGAGGAGCCCACGGACATTCCTATGCTTAAATGTTTGTCTACTGACCTTAGCTTGTCGGTATCTTTCAAGCATCCGGCGATATTGGTTACGTGCAGTCGGAGAATCAACCATGGACAATACTCGTGAGACAGCCTCATCAATAGTTGCATCCACTTTCTGTCTGCGAAAAACTTTGAGAATGTCTTCATCATCACTTTCATCATTGGACTCTGTCTCTGGCCGAAAACCTCGCAAACCAACTCCTTTCCGTCGCCACCGTAGTATTACCTTATCAAGAACTCCCACAGCCCATATTACTTTGTACTTCTTCCTAACTTGATAGCCTCGCACATGAGCCTGCAAAAAGGTTCAAGTAAGTACTTTGGTAAATCATCTTTCCCATTGCACTGATAATTGATAAACAATTCTTAATTTCAAACTGTGTGCACATGTTTCCTGGCTAACAGAAAAAGTACTGGAGACACAGGAGGGAATGACAATTATTAACTCCATGTATCAAATTTGTTAATTGATTCATCTGTGAGTGGAATGATTCAGACATTCAACTTCAGTTCTTGAGCCTAGATGTGATTCCATTTGCAACATGTTCTCAGCGGAAATTTGAACAATAGTAACAGGAAATGCAATACCTGTATCTTCACGACTTTCTGACGAATTGCTAGATAATCTTTGCGACCTTTCCATCCTCTATATTTCTTCTGGATGGATAAAGCAGCTGAGTTGTGATCACGAGCATTACGAAATGCCAGTTTTGATATAGCTGAAAGCCCTGGAATGTCATCTGGATTGATTCCATACTCATCTAGGCTAGCACTGATAGCTGCAAGATCCCTTTGTTGTCGCTTCCTGAAAGAGTGGGCCCGGAAAGCAGACTGAATGCGTGCAGCAGCCTGAGCTGCGTTCCTAACTGCAGCCAATGTATCTTTAAGTGAAAGCTGATCCTCAGTGGAAGAGATGTTTCCATTCGAGATACTATTCACAGTTATTTCTGCTTGAACCTCAGCAGAATTTTTGGAAAGCTCACTTTCTTCCAGCGTGAGGGATGAAAGATGGCTAGTTAGTGCCACTTCTGAAAGATAACCGGCAAGACCCTTGTGCCCGCTGGAGGCAGCAATGAATGCTGGGGTTCTACCAGTTGGATCTAGTGGATTGGGATCTGTCACTGCACCAGCTGATGCACCAGAAGCTAAAAGAGCCGCCACCATTTTTTCCCTGTAACAAAAGAACGACATATATCACTATGATCTATCTGCATAAGACAAAATGAGCAAATGTTATTATGGTTAAAGCTAGACATGATCAATGGTTTTTATTAACAGAAACTTGATGAACATAACATGAACCATCAAATTCTCACATTTGCAACAATATATAAATTATTGCGGAAAGCATGGATAATATGAACTGGGCAGAAACTCTGATGATAAAAAAGGTATTGGAGAATGCCAAGCTGTATGCAAAACAGATAACAATAATGCTATCTCATTTCTTGTTTCTTTGCCGTAGGGGTTTGACTGATTGGTTTTCAAGTAGCTTTCTTTAGCTGGTCACCTGAGTTTAAATATTAGAGGAGATAGGGGGCTAAAAAGCTTGAGTTTGGCTTTATCCACAAAAAAAAAAAAAAGAGGAAAACTCATTTATGTTCACCATCCATCTCAATTCTCTTTACTTCAGAGATTGATAGAAACTAGGAAGTACTTACGAAGAGACAACACAATAGCATAGGTAATACAGTATTGCTCCATGCTAATTTCTGCACACACATATATATGCATAGAAATAAATGTGTAAACAACAAAGAGATTTTCACTTTACCTTCCAAAACGTGCAGCCCAATGAAGGGCAGTCCATCCATTAATATCCCGGAAGTTTATACTCACTCCACAACTGAGAATTGGGTTTAAGGCCCACTCAAAGCCCAACCCAGCAACCATGTGTATTATCCCTTGCTCTTTCTTGGACAAGGAACAACCTGGCTGATCAGATTCTCGCAAGGATTTGGAAGATAGCCACTGTTGCAGCTTGTCTTTAAGAACCTCTTGCAGAAGCCAATCAATAGTATCCAGCGAATTACCACTACCAACTAAAAGAGAATCTATAACTTGTCCCCACAAATCATCATCAGCTTTCATTCCTTGCAATTCATGATATCCCAGCTCAACCCCCTCTTCTTTATTCACTGATGAATCAGACAAAAGCATCTGTACAAATCTGACAAGTAGCAGAAGTTCATCATGGCTCTTAGTAGCTTCTTTTTGGGACCAATTATCATAACTATTAGGCTTAACTCGGTAGTTGAATTCTTTGACTTCACTGCAAGACTCCCGATTGCCAGAAGTTATACACAGAGTGACTTTTCCAGGAAGGCGAGGAGGAGCTTCGCAACGGATAACACCTTCCTGAATGATCTGAAGAGGTACTTCAGTGTCACCAAACATACATGACCACGCAGATTCTGATGGATCACAGAGAAAAGATCCGACAATTATGACCTGCATTGATTAAATTCTGATTCAACTTCCGAACCAACTTTTGTCAGAGAAAACAGGATGAAGAAGATTTGGACTCCTCCTTGACAACAGATGCATCACAAAAATATATCCCCAAAAAGATAAAAGGTCAAGGGAAACCCAATTCTAAGTTATAATACTGAGCCAAGAGCTCTTGGTAGTATCAATGGTAAATCAGATTATACCAAGCGAAGAATCAGGGTAAAAAATTGCTGGACCAGAATCCACAGCATGGTAACTCTATTTCCACTAACATTAGGGATTTTTAGGAATCCCTTGTGAGCACAAAACAAGTTCATGTGCCCTTCGCAGAGTTTAGGAAAACAAGTTTCTCTTCTTTATATTCCACTTTTGCAAAAGACAACTACATCAAGTTTTTTATTTTTGTTATTTCATTTCCTTTAGTTGCTTGGAGTTTGACTCAGCAGTGGGCAAATGAATATTTTTTTAATTCAGTAAACAATGAAACGATTTAACGAAAAACATAATCAGGGTCAAACAATTCCTACTAAGCTGTATCCATCACTAATATTTGAATGGGACAGTTTGTGATCAGCTTGTTTGGATTCTAAGACATCTGTGTTGAGAAGGAACACAACGGGGCTTGGCTGTAGTTGTAAAAGGGTTGGATGTGACAAGAAAGGGTTTTAGGCTCTGATCTTGCTTAGCCTCCTCCTATATCTTCATAAACACAGTTCTACCTCCATGGGAAAACCACCGAGAATACGAGAAAGGTGACTATGTACAATCATCTAAAGTCAGATTGGTAATTATGAGCAGCGCATGAACTTTCGCTGATCCAACTTATCATAAACAAATTGAGTCTACCAAGAGGACAATCTATCAGAGGTCAATTAGGATCAGGTTAACAAATCAGGTTCTACTTTTATATTTTACTTTATAATTTCTTTGGTCATTGCAGGAAAATATACTACAATTTATACAATGAAGCATAATAAGCCTTTCTGAAAGAAATAACAATCATGGATTTGCATGAGCTATACCTTCGTAGATTCATTTGCATAACCCCAATCAGGGGATATTTCCCGAATTGCAAACTTCTGCTTTTGAGCAACAGTCAATCTCAAATCTGCTTCAAGCGGCACTCCAATATGATCTTGGTAAAAAATTGTTGTGTAATTGGAATTGGTTTGTTGAGTTCCTATTAGAGATGAATATTCAGGAATTTCAAATTTTTTAACTTCCTGAGGCATCAACAAAGAAGCTGGCAATATTGGAGAACGTCAGAGCTGGTAAAAATTAAGGAGGTACTGAAACTTAAAAAAATGAATCATGATAAAGAACAGAGGAAAATCATACAATGTTCAATGGACCCATTGAAATTTGGCCAACAAGAGAGTTCCTGCTCTTCAACTGGTTCCCTCCAACAAGAAGAAAGTGGCTTATCCTATTTTAAGCATGAAATCATTATTCTAGTGAAAGAAATGCCAAAGCTGCAACAAGTGATTTTCGAGTAATCCAATTGACTTTGTAACAAACAACAATTAGGAATTTGGCGTTATTTGCAGAAATAACACCAAGGCAAATAGCCAAAATAACTAAAATGATAATTTCAGAAAATGGCAGTACACCATAATACAAGATATCATAATGATAATTTCAGAAAATGGCAGTACACCATAATACAAGATATCATAATCTCTAAGAGGATAATACAAATTGGATTATACTTTCTTGCACTTCAATAAAACATTTGTATTACCTGGGACTCAACACCTGTTGCGTTCTCACATGACTCAAGCATGTCTTCCCAAGATAAAGGTCCTTTACTTCCAACCGTATAACCATGCCCATAAGATTGCTGAAGATGTTTGCCATCATTTCCTACCCAAAAAAAAATTAGCAGCACATTCCAGCTATTTTTCCTTTTTAGTGTAATTAGAATTTGATTATGAATAGAGGTAACCAATAAATAAAAAAAACAAAACAAAAGGAAAGAAAACAGAGGAAACTGCACGATTGCTTAAAGAAATTCTATTTCCATAATTTATTCTTCCAATCCAACTACATTAAGCAAACTCTAGTTTTATGAAATTCATGCGTTTGACAACAGTTGCACAAATTCCACAAGCCAACGATGCCCTAAATTATCAAATAAGAAGAGATAAAATTCCATCAGATTCAGCAATGAAGATCAGCAAAATCAAACAACATATCAGAAACTATACAATATAGTATGAACAGATGAAACACAATCAAACGGTCTTTAAGAAAATTTCAGAACTGTTATTACGTTTTGACAGCTTTCAGCATATCACATATAAGACAACTTAACCAACCTGCATCCTGATGCATCACAAGATTATTTGACTGATCTTGGAATCCAGCATGTCCACCTTTATATTCCTCTTGGACAACATATTCTGGGCTTTGCAGAAAAGCTCTAAACTGGTCCTGCTGGGAGATCTTGCTTTCGCTGTCCAAATCCTGCCCGGAGAGTGAATCGATTTCTTCAAACATGTCATCGTTCAAACTTAACTGCTCCTTAAGCTTCCGCAAAGCTTGACTAACCTCAGCTTCAGAACTAGTTGATCCTCCTTTACTATCTACTGCATTATCCTTACTTGACATCTCAGAAGTAACCTCTATGGAACTTGGACTAGATATACTCTGATATGGTTCATAGAAATCACTTTTCAGAGAGGTAGGTCCTGGATTTGGAGTGACGTAAGATGTTGGACTCAAAGTGAAAGTGGAAGAAGCTCCTGGGGATACTACAACAGATCCAGGACTAGGCCTTCCCTGTCACACAAAATGTCATGAAGGATGTTAGTCCAAAACTCAGGCCATTCATCACCAACAGCTATTGCCAATGGAAGAGTACTTGATAACAATCATGCAGGGGAAAAATTCTAAAGGATCCTGATCTACTGATGATATGATTGGAACCCAAAAGTCCACACAGTATAAGTTTTTTTTTTTTTTTTTTTTTAACGTAAAACCAATTCCACCTTACTCCAACATCATTCATAGCTGCGAAACATTCCTCCGTAAAAATGATTCCTTGAAGGGGGGAATTTAGACACAGCTAATTGAAAACCAGTACTCGGATACAAAATAGGCTGCCTATCTGAAAAAGGCAAACAACGTTCAGCTGGAAAGAATTTAGGACTGACCCAAAGCAATGGAAAAAATAAAATGATGACAACATGGCAAGGAATGATTGGACTACAGCTTTAAATTAATGATGACAACAATAAGGTTTTTATTGTAATTATAACAAATTATATACAAATCTAGGAGTAAAGGTATGGTAAGTTTTGCCAACATTCAGATTCATATAAGCTCACCTCAGTTATTTCTCTGTAGTGAACAAGGACAATATGCTCATAAGCCCTGGTCACGAAAGAAACTGTCAGAAAATATCCCTGCTCATTGTTCCATGGACTGGGAGACAACAAAGTGATAGAAAATACAATGAAGCCAGATTTTTCTTCATCCCAGCAGGAATAAAAACTTTGAAAATATAAAATTCCATTTTACACAGGGAACTTCAAACATATAAGAATATATGAATCACACAAAAACTTTTTATTTCAACAAAAATAACTGTATAAGTACACTTACGGATCCAGCATCCAATAGCTACGCCTCTGAAAAGTAGGATTCTGCTCACCATGTGCATAATAACAATTTAAAGCTTCAGCATTTCCAACCTAACCACAAATAATACACAGTACACCATAGTTCTCAGAACAAACTGATGTGCCATAAGACGGATAATTACTTCAAAAAGAAGCTTTGTGCACATTACATAAGTCCCTTTTTATTTAAGCAGCTAAACTTGATTTATAGAGTAATTTCATTTCATAATGTCAATGCTAAGTGCATTCTAGCATGCTAATCACAGCAACATGACCCATTCCCTTTTTTGTGTACTTCATCCAGACATAAGCAATAAGACGTTCCATTACGGCCTCATTTTCATACGGGGAGGAGAAAGGAAATTTTGCAATTTAAATTATTAAAGGAGAAGCAGCAGCAGTATGAAATTTGAACATGGAATTTAGATATCAGGCAAGTAAAATCCACTTACATTTTTGGAAAAAGAGATCTCCAAAACAGACAGAGATAATTTAAAGGTGTCAGAGAAGATTTATCATATGACCTTCTAGTGCAGACAGCAAGTCAAAGTTCCCCTTCTAAAAGATTCCTACCATTCGAATAACCTTTTTTTTTTCCTTTTTCCTCCATGAAACAAAAGTAAAAATAAATATGAAAATTAAGAGAAATGTTTCTCATGCAACAGTTAATTATCGGCACCTACCAAGGCAATGCAATCCCTGATTACTTGTCAAAGAAGCAGCACATAGGGCTTTTTTCATCTTTTGGTTTTTGAGTTTTCTTGGAGAACAATAAAATAAAACCTTGAAAGAAAAAATTTGCAGGTAACTGTGTAGATATTCTTTTCACAAACCTTAAGGCGTTCGTGTGCCTCCCCAACAGCCCTCCCGTCCTTCTTTTTACGCCAATTATGACCATCCTTACGGAAAAACCGGAGGATTCTCTTATTAAACAGAAACAAAGATCCACCTGTTGAAAATACGAAGCAAATTTTGAACAAACGAGAAAGCTGTGAATGAATTGCTTCAATCCAATACATTTAATACGAAGCTCACTGTTTGGCTTTTGCGGTGGCTCCTGCGTGAGCTCGTACTTGTCGTAATTTTGTAGTATAAACAGCACCTCAGCTGGCTTCAGCCAACGCGTTTGTGCTTCTCTAAACAAAATGTCAACATCATATCCTGCAAGCATCATACACGCAAAACAGCTCCATGGAACTTAGCAAGTCATTCACAATACATAAAATTTAGCCCTACCCCTACGTGTACGTTTTCAGAACATAATGACTAAATCTGACAGATTTTTAAAATTTCTAAGAGCATAACAGAATTATACCTCCTTGCATCGTATTGTAACGCTTGAAATTACATGAAAGAAAATCAGAACCGGACGAATTGCAGAGAAAGACTTTCACTTGATATTCATTTGAACACTACTCAGCGGTGTCGATCAAAGCTCGAAACGACGCCGCTCAGCGCGGAACTGGATGGAGAAATTGAAGAGTTCTACTGTTACAGGATTAGTTGATCCTGAACCAGATCACTCTCGAACCAGTTCAAGCTTGACACGGACTTGCGAAACACACGGAGAGAGAGAGATTTTGACTTCAAAGTTCAAATTGTAGCACTGCGACCGTACGGTTGGATTTTTCAAATTTTTATACTCTATTTTTAAGCTCGGCGCTCAGCAGGCCAGACAAAGCCCGAAAGTGCATGGAAGAAGAGTTTCTGGTTACAACAAGGCCCGGTTTCTTTTTGCTGATGTGGCAGAATATCATTTGTAAAAAATTATTTTTTTTTTTTTTAGGGGGGAGGTTTATCTCTATCAATGTAGGCTGTGACTGCATAACCGGGAGTCGTCTAGCTGCGGGTAATAGACGCTTGAGTAAGAATCTCCTACCGTGTAAATTACTCAACTAACCTTTGTCGAAGTCAGTGACTCACCAGAGTTGTCTGTAGCATACTAATTTGTTGCTCATTCGTCAACTTTGCATATGAGTCTGCTTCCAAATCTGTACCCCGCCGTTGGATTTAACACAAAATCAAGGCATCAAAAACCGACAACTTAATCTTAACCGCTGTCATTCATGGGAATTCATGAAGAGGCAATCTGCTGGTTATATGTTTGGCTTTGATTTTTTTTTTTTAATTGTATTTTTTAAGTAAACAATGGATCACTTAAAACGACTTGGACACAATCAACATTTAAGCGTAATTTTGTCGTTTGAAATTCTTGTCTTTGCCGATTCCGTGCGGCGCAAAAGGTCATGCTTTGATGGCTGCTGAGTGCCGGGTCTTAAGGTTGTGGAAGGGTAAAGGACACAGAGACCCCTAATGTTTGAATAAGGGACACAAAAACCCCCAACGTTTGAAAAAGGGACACAAAACCCCCTAAGGTTTCAAAAAAGACATTCAGACCCCCATTTGCTAACATAAATTATAATTTTAAAGTGCAATTACCATTATACCCTTATAGCATATTAAAAAATAATTGATCATTGTCCAATTTATTTCTATATTATTAATAAAATTATGAATATAACTTCATTACTCAATTTTTTCATTTTATTTAGTACAATTAAGATTTTGCAATTATTGTTGTAACCAATTTTTTTTATTTTGTTGATTATATAAGTTTACATGAAGAATTGTTATTGAGAATTGTTATTTTTATTATATTAGTAATCAATTTAATTTATTTTTATTCTTGAACAATGAATTAAATTTATTTAGTTGAAGAGAAAATTTGACAAAAATTAAATGAAAAAATTGGATAATGAAGTTATATTCGTAATTTTATTAATAATATAAAAATAAATTGGACAATGAACAATTATTTTTTAATATGCTATAAGGGTATAATGGTAATTGCACTTTAAAATTATAATTTATGTTAGCAAATGGGGGTCTGAGCGTCTTTTTTGAAACCTTAGGGGGTTTTGTGTCCATTTTTCAAACGTTAGGAGTCTCTGTGTCCCTTATTCAAACATTAGGGGTCTCTGTGTCCTTTACCCGTTGTGGACTAAATAATTATCTTTTCTAATATAAAAAGACACGTGATAAAGGTGTTTCGCCCATTTATATGAAAAATAAAAAATAAAATAAAAGCTGGAAAACACAACCCGATGTAAGTCACGTGGATTTATTATTATTTATTTGTTTCTTTTATTTAACCAACTCCTTTTCTATCAATGATAAGATAGAGATTAAAAATATATTTCCATTTGAATTTGATGGAATTCATCGTAATTTAACCTAACGATGGAAGGTCATGATCAATATCAATCAAATTTCATCTAATCTAGATTACAATCCAATTTAAAATGCTCAAAATTTTTCTTAGATATTACTTTCGATTTTTCTTATAAAAAAATATTTAACACCCATTAATCAAAAATTACTTAAACTAGTCTCAATAAAAAATATTAGCCTGAAGTTGTTCATTATCAAGTAAATGACAACTATCATATTTGTCTATAAATCTGAGATAGTTTGGGTTCAAGTATTTTATTAAACCATATATCAGTTTTTTCTTGGTAAATTTTCTTGTATTGAACAAATTAAATTGATCGAAATTTGCAATGAGAATAACGAAATATTACAAAATCAAATGATTCGTGTTGACATCATCATACAGCTAAAAGTCGAAGAGAAAAGTTGAGTGGGCCCAAAAAATAGGAGTGCATTTGCACAAGTTGACATAGACGGGCTGCCGTGTCCATAGAGAACATTTGAGGGTACTCTGTACTCGCCATCTGAAGAGTAAAGACGACGATTCTGTGGGGCGTTTAAGTCTATTTATCAATGCCATTCAATTTAGTTGTAGGGATATATCTATCGCAACAAAATTTGCTGTTGGTGCATCACATACAACAAATAGCCCCAATGTCTTCATGCCACTTGTTATGTCTCTGATCTCTTTTCTTTGTAATAAAAATAGATTCTTTGTTGACAAAAAAATATCAACAAATTTATCCTGAGTTTCTTACAGATAATTTCTTTTTTTAATTATAATTCTGATTGTGATATTTATCATGTCAATTATTGCTGATGAAATATTAAGAGTTTTGGAAAAAAAAATCACTTTTTGGCTTAACAATTCTTAACTACTCACCTCATTATTAAAGTAAAATGTTTAAGGGTTTAAATATTCTTCATATTTGGTTTAAAGTTGAGAGTTCGAGTCGGTTACCGTTTCTCCTTATTTCATAATGTGTTATCTTAAATATTTTCTTGGATGATTCTGAAATTTGTGATAATCAATTCAAATTATGATAATTAGTTATGGATTTCATAATTAATTTCAGCTCAATAACTTTATCCATATGTAACCGCGTTAATAATCATAATCTCACCACTATCTACTCATATTATGTAAAAACTATATAATCTGAATAAGTACCTTACTGAATACATTATGCTTATAACAAATAATTACCAAATTATGCATGTTAATTGATGCCCCAAAAATTCCTCAAGTCCATGCTTTATTTTAATACCTTACACATAGGTATGGGATTTGATAAATATATGAACAAGAGCTATTTTTACACATAGGTTCCTCTCTTCTATTTGGAGCCCAGAGTGATTTTACACTAGTTTTCATACTTGCAATCATATAAAAATTAAAAAGACAACAAAAATATGCATGGTTGGATTTAATGGCTGAAAGTAATTATAGTATGTGTTAACATATATGTTTCCATAATATTGATTTTGATGATAACAAACAAGATTAAAAATGATTAATCTTTTAAGCTAAAATTATTGAAAAATATATTTTGAATAAATCATTATTTTTACATTATAAATGTTTTATATTTAATGGAAAAATGATTTCATAAAATTGATTATTTTTATTCTCTTTAAATAAATCATTATTTTCACATTATAAATGCTTCATATTTAATGAAAAAATGATTTTATAAAATTGGTTGTTTTTCAAAGTTTATGGTTTAATTGAAAGAATTTGAAAACTTTGAAGTAAACAAGTATTGCTTGAAACTTTGGTAAAGGACTTATTTGGAAAGTGTCATACCATTTTGGGCTATATAATAATTTCAGAAAGTTTTGGGATTAACAAAGCATTATTTAGAAATTCTAAAATTGGACTTATTTGTAAAGTTTCATAACATTTTGAGCCATAGTATAAAGTTACAAAGTTTTGGAGCCAAACGGAAATTTTGCAAAAATGGTTACTGTAGCAGTTACTGTAGCAAACGGTTCGCCGACAATGAGCAGAATTAAAAGTCAGTCTCTGGACACTAACAGCAATCCGACTTCTGATTAACGGTTAGCCGATAACGAACAGAAGATCCGACTTCTAGTTAACGGTTCGCCGACAATGAGCAAAATTGAAATTCAGTCTCTGGACACTAACGTCGATCCGACTTCTGGCTAACGGTTAGCCGACAACGAGCAGAAGTTCTGACTTATAGTTAACGGTACGCCGACAATAAGCAGAAGTGAAGATCAGTCTCTGGACACTAACGGTGATCCGACATCTGGTTAACGACTCGCCGACATCTAACAGAATTGAAGATCTGTCTCTGGACACTAACGGCGATCCGACATCAGTTAACGGTGAGCCGACAATTTGAAAATCCAGCCCAACGATCACATTTTCCAGACAAACGGCGAGCCGACATCCATTAACGGCGAGCCGACAGTGAGCGAAAAGTGAATAACGGCTAGTTTTTCAGCTCCATCTATAAATAAGCTCATTCAAATTCAAACAAGGTTGATC
The DNA here is from genome assembly GCA_018350135.1 of Citrus trifoliata. NCBI lineage: Eukaryota > Viridiplantae > Streptophyta > Magnoliopsida > Sapindales > Rutaceae > Citrus > Citrus trifoliata. The sequence goes on from CM031387.1 coordinate 4,444,351, forward strand.
ACAACACAACCACTGAGCTTACATCTGAGAACACAATCATCATAGAGCTTTAAACACATTCTCTCTTCATCTATTCACACATTGAGCATTCATTTGTAATCAAACACATTGTGTGAGAGAATATTCATTTGTAATATTTAACCTTGAGAGGTTGTAAGTGTTGGGATACACTTGGGTTAAGAGATTGGGGATAATCTCTTGTTGTAAAGGTCCATTGACACCTTGGAAGTCAATTGTAAGCGTTTGAAGCCTTGGGAGGCTAGCTTAGTGAAATCCTCAAGCCCGGTGAGCTTGGAGGCGTGGACGTAGGCGGGGATTGCCGAACCACGTAAAAATCCTTGAGTTTGCTTTCTCTTCCCTTGCTCATTTATTATTGTGCTTTCATTGAATTTATTATTTTCGAATTTATTAAGGCATTAGATTGGATTATTGTGTGGTTTATTTAGCTTTATATTTAATTCCCAATTCACCCCCCCTCTTGGGTTGCCTAGTTAGTATTTCAGTATGGTATCACAGTTGCACTATAGATAAGTTCCAAAAATATAGATAATATCTAACACATGTCATGTCTTTACACCAGGTGGTGTTTCAGTTTCTAACATGGCTTTAAATTTGCGTGTACACAAAACATTCTACATTACTGTAATAAACTTGTACATTATTCTTAGACAGCAACATACCTAGGCTTGGCAATTTAACCCGATTGACCCGACCCTAATTGTTAGGGATTTGTCTCGAATTTTCAGATTTCGAGTCGGGTTCGGGCCACAATTTTAAGACCCGAACAAATTTATGTTAACATATATGTTTCCATGATATTGATTTTGATGATAACAAATAAGATTAAGAATGATTAATCTTTTAAGCTCAAATTATTGAAAAATATATCTTGAATAAATCATTATTTTCATATTATAAATGTTTTATATTTAATGGAAAAATGATTTTATACAATTGATTGTTTTTATTCCTTTTGAATAAATCATTATTTTCACATTACAAATGTTTCATATTTAATGGAAAAATGATTTTATGAAATTGGTTGTTTTTCAAAGTTTATGGTTTAATTGATAGAATTTTGAAAACTTTGAAATAAACAAATATTGCTTGAAACTTTGGTAAAGGACCTATTTGCAAAGTGTCATAGCGTTTTGGGCTATACCATAATTTCAGAAAGTTTTGGGATTAACAAAGTATTATTTAGAAATTCTGAAATTGGACTTATTTGCAAAGTTTCATACCGTTTTGGGCCATAGTACAGTTATATAAAGTTTGAGGGTCAAATTGTTATTTTACAAAATAGTGCACTATAGTAGTCACTGTAGCAGTCACTGTAGCAGTCACTGTAGCGGTCACTGTAGAAAACGGCGATCCGACATTTGGTTAACGGCTCGCCGACATCGAGCAGAATTGAAGATGAGCCTCTGGACACTAACGGCGATCCGACTTCTTGCTAACGGCTCGCCGACATCTAACAGAATTGAAGATCAGCCTCTGGACACTAACGGCGATCCGACATCAGTTAACGGCAATCCGACATCACTAACGGTGATCCGACATCAGTTAACGGTGAGCCGACAATTTGAAAATCCAGCCCAACGGTCACATTGTTCAAATAAACGGCAAGCCGACATCCATTAACGGCGAGCCGACAGTGAGCGAAAAGTGAATAACGGCTAGTTTTTCAGCTCCAACTATAAATAAGCTCATTAAAATCCAAACAAAGATTGATCACAACACAACCATTGAGCTTATATTCGAGAATACAATCTTCATAGAGCTTTAAACACATTCTTGCTTCATCTATTCACATATTAAGCATCATTGTGTAATCTTATATATTGTGAGAGGCAAAACAATTTGTAATCTTTTACTTTGAGTGATTGTAAGTGTTGGGATACACTTGGGTTAAGAGATTGGGGATAATCTCTTGTTGTAAAGGTCCATTGACACCTTGGAAGTCAATTGTAAGCGTTTAAAGCCTTGGGAGGCTAGCTTAGTGAAATCCTCAAGCCCGGTGAGCTTGGAGGCGTGGACGTAGGCGGGGATAGCCGAACCACGTAAAAATTCTTGTGTTCGTTTTCTCTTCCCTTACTCCTTTAATATTGTGTTTATTTGAATTTATTGTTTTCGAATTGATTAAGGCATTAGATTGAATTGTTGTGTGGTTTGCCTAGGATAATTTTTAAAAATCCAATTCACCCCCCCTCTTGGGTTGCACACTTATATTTCATTTGGTATCAGAGCGAGGTGCTCTTGTGTAGACTTAACCGTCTAGAGTTAAAGATCTATAGCAACCCAAATTAGTTCAACTTTCATGGAAGGCCAACCTACCACTAGACCTCCATTCTTTGATGGTAATGATTACCCTTATTGGAAAATTAGGATGAGAGTGTTTTTACAAGCCTTAGATTATGAACTATGGGAAATAGTTTGTGATGGTTCATTCATTCCTAGGAAAAACGTGTTAAGTGAATTGGATAAGAAAACTATGTCTTTAAATTCCAAGGCTATGAATGTTTTATTTTGTGCCTTAGATAAAAAGGAATTTCACAGAGTTTCAAATTGTTCTAATGCTTATGAAATTTGGAGAAAACTTGAAATTGTGTATGAGGAGACTACGAGCGAGGAGGAATTTCATGAAGTGTCGAATTTGGCACTTATGGCAATTGGAGATGAATCGGATGATGAACTTGATGAGGTAAATAATCTTTCTACTTATGATGAATTATATGATGCTTTTAAAGAATTGCATGATAATTGGATAAAAATTGGTAGAAAGAATGCATGTCTTAAAAAGAAAATGGCAAAGCTCACAAATGAGAATGAATCTCTAAGTGCAAAGATTACATGCCTAGAATTAGAGAATAAAACATTGCATGATAAAGTTGCATTATCGAATGAGAAACCTAGCACTTCACATGAGCATCTAGAATCATATGTAGATGACTTGAAAAATGAAAAGGATATTTTACAAAAATGCAATGATTCATTAAATGAAAAGATTAAAGGACTAGAGTTAGATAATAAAATGTTGCATGATAGAATTGCATCATTTAAATGCAAACAAAGTACTTCATATGAACATGAAAAATCACATGTTGATGAATTGATGAAAGAAAATGAAGTGCTTAAGAAAAAGAGTAATGAGCTCAACGAAATTGTGTTAAAATTCACAAGTGGTCAAAAGAACTTAGAAAAATTACTAAGTACTCAAAAATGTGTGTTTGATAAATGAGGACTTGGGTATAAGACTTACTTGAAACAAAAATATTATAAGAATTATTTTGTTAAGGCTACCTCCACAAGTGATCATAAGATTGTTTGTCATTATTGTAATGGAAATGGTCACATGAAGAATAGATGTCATGTTAAAAGAAATGCTTATTATGGAGCAAAATGTATTTGGGTTCCAAAAGGAACCATTACTAACTCTCAAGGACCCAAGAGTATTTGGGTACCAAAGGGTACAACTTGAATTTGTTTTGTAGGTACCACAATCAAGGAATGGTGGAGAAGTTCCTTGATGAAAGCTTGTGAGGAAAATCATTTGAGCATGATCTAGGAGAAAAAGATGAGGCAAGATGATTTAATTAGTTTGATAACAATTCTTGCCATATTAATTTGTTGAATGAATCATGATAAATGAAATTGCGAAAGTATGCTTGTATGTTTACATGATGGAATTATCATTGTGTGTAATATTGAGTGATTTATCATGATGGATTTGTTTGATGTTAATGTTTATGAAGTGTTTAAGCATGATAGTTAAGTGGTGTGTTTGATTTATTCACTTTTGAATGATTATATGTTTAATCGTCGTTGAAAATCTTTAGTCTGCACATGCTGAAATGAATCGGTCATAACGTCTTCTAGAGAACTCCAAATCTAGCTCTGTAAAATTTATTGGAAAGCTAACTCAATTATCTTTCCAATGGTATATAGCATGCACGTTACGTCTTGCTCAATCAATACAGTTTTTATTCTGAATTTGACCTTTCTGCATTTTATCCTGAGTCTGCACAGGCTGTAATGAATTGGTCATAACTTCTTTTAGAAAACTTCGAATCCAGATCTGTAAAATGTATTGGAAATCTAACTTAATTATCTTTCCAACGGTATATAGCTTGCATGTTAATTCGATCCCAATCAATACAGTTTGTAATTTGAAATTGACATTTCTGCATGTTCTTAAGTTTTGAATGCTTATATGCTTCATGATTGAATGCTTGTTGGATGCTTATTGTTTCATGACTGTGATGAATGAACTATATGCATGAATTCTTGTGTCATTAATTGTGTTATATCATCATTCACTCATAAAATTGACATCATTGTTTGATACGATTTCGTATGTTTGGTCTTGTATGCATTTATGTCTCATGTACTAATTGGCTTATTGAAAAGTTAAATGATTTTTAACATTGATCAATTTCTAAGCCAAAAATAAATTTGTGTTTATAATACAAGTCTAAGAGCTTACAAAATTTCAAAAATATTTTCCAAAGCCTAACCGGTATACCACTTCTAATCAACCGGAAAGCTGTTTTTCTTTTTGGAGCTCTCGGGTTGAAATTCGGATAATGGAGTTGTAGAGAGAAATGATAGGTTTATTGAGTGTATAACAAAAGAACTTTGATTGTGAAAAATTTATACTTGTTATATTTGATGAGTCTAATTCTTCCTCTACGGAGAAAGTTGTTTTTGATGATAATGTAGATGAAGAGCTATAAGAAGAGTATCAAATGATAGCTAATTGAGTGTATAAGTTGAAAATCAAGAGGAGCAATATGAAGAAACAAATGCGAAGTAAAATGAAGGTACTTCTCAAATACTCCCCAAGGAATGGAGGTATGTTTCTTCTCACCTTAAGAACTTAAGTTTGAAAGATCCATCACAAGGTGTAACTACTATATCATCACTTAAAAATATATGTGAGCATTTGTAATAATGGATTTGATCACTTGTTCTTTAGCTCATAATGATGGCTTTTTTAGATATGTTGATTTTGATGATCTATAATGGCATATGTTGATTTTGATTATCTATATATTGCTATTATGTACTTATGCTTTGATGACAAAGAATGTGCTTTGATGATTACATTGTATTTGATGAAATTTTGATCTTATGCAATTTATGATTAGTGAATAAATGCTTTTTTTTTGTACTTTATCGATGTATTGTTGAATATGTGTTACTTGTTTTAAATGATATCGAAAAAGGGAGAAATTCATATACTTCGAAATTATGGAGCTTGAATATTTGATAATATGCATGCCAATTTGGTAAAGAAATCAAAACCTTTTTGCGAAGAAGAATTTTCAAAATTCGGCATAAACTTGGAATGATTTGATTTCTTGATGATTTTGGTAATTGATGATTGTATGTGCTTGATTTGAAGTCTTGATGATTGATTGGGGGAGATAAATATGATATATTTTTTGGATAAAATCATTTTGGTTAAATTTTAAATTGGCCATATATTTAGGGGGAGCATATGATATGTTTTTGGAAAATATGCATTTTGAATTGTTTTATCCTCCAAAGGGAGAGACAAAATAATATATCATTTCAATATTGTCAAAAAGGGGGACAATAATATGCACTTTGAGTATTCTTTTGATGATTTTGATGATATGTGATTATGGTGATGACTTGATGATTTTGAGATATGCTCATAATTTGTGAGTAAAATTACTAATCTTGTATTTGAGGTGATGCTTGTTGTTAGGGGGAGATTTTGTCGAAATTTCTACTCAAACAACATGGGTAACAAATTTCCTACTCTTATTCTTTTCCTTTACGTTTTCCTTTTTATGATGAAGAGGGAGAAGAATACATGTTTCAAATTTATTAAAAACAATTTTGATTTTTTTTCTTTGCCAATTAAGTTTTTCTTTTTGATGATGAGGGGGAGAAAAATCCATATATTTAAATCATTAATTTAGCTAATTGGCAAATTGTAAAAGAAGATTATATTTAGGGGGAGCAATTTGTGGAATCATTCTTTAAATACATGAAATGTTTGTCATCATCAAAAAGGGGGATATTGTTAACATATATGTTTCCATGATATTGATTTTGATGATAACAAATAAGATTAAGAATGATTAATCTTTTAAGCTCAAATTATTGAAAAATATATCTTGAATAAATCATTATTTTCATATTATAAATGTTTTATATTTAATGGAAAAATGATTTTATACAATTGATTGTTTTTATTCCTTTTGAATAAATCATTATTTTCACATTACAAATGTTTCATATTTAATGGAAAAATGATTTTATGAAATTGGTTGTTTTTCAAAGTTTATGGTTTAATTGATAGAATTTTGAAAACTTTGAAATAAACAAATATTGCTTGAAACTTTGGTAAAGGACCTATTTGTAAAGTGTCATAGCGTTTTGGGCTATACCATAATTTCAGAAAGTTTTGGGATTAACAAAGTATTATTTAGAAATTCTGAAATTGGACTTATTTGCAAAGTTTCATACCGTTTTGGGCCATAGTACAGTTATATAAAGTTTGAGGGTCAAATTGTTATTTTACAAAATAGTGCACTATAGTAGTCACTGTAGCAGTCACTGTAGCAGTCACTGTAGCGGTCACTGTAGAAAACGGCGATCCGACATTTGGTTAACGGCTCGCCGACATCGAGCAGAATTGAAGATGAGCCTCTGGACACTAACGGCGATCCGACTTCTTGCTAACGGCTCGCCGACATCTAACAGAATTGAAGATCAGCCTCTGGACACTAACGGCGATCCGACATCAGTTAACGGCAATCCGACATCACTAACGGTGATCCGACATCAGTTAACGGTGAGCCGACAATTTGAAAATCCAGCCCAACGGTCACATTGTTCAAATAAACGGCAAGCCGACATCCATTAACGGCGAGCCGACAGTGAGCGAAAAGTGAATAACGGCTAGTTTTTCAGCTCCAACTATAAATAAGCTCATTAAAATCCAAACAAAGATTGATCACAACACAACCATTGAGCTTATATTCGAGAATACAATCTTCATAGAGCTTTAAACACATTCTTGCTTCATCTATTTACATATTAAGCATCATTGTGTAATCTTATATATTGTGAGAGGCAAAACAATTTGTAATCTTTTACTTTGAGTGATTGTAAGTGTTGGGATACACTTGGGTTAAGAGATTGGGGATAATCTCTTGTTGTAAAGGTCCATTGACACCTTGGAAGTCAATTGTAAGCGTTTAAAGCCTTGGGAGGCTAGCTTAGTGAAATCCTCAAGCCCGGTGAGCTTGGAGGCGTGGACGTAGGCGGGGATAGCCGAACCACGTAAAAATTCTTGTGTTCGTTTTCTCTTCCCTTACTCCTTTAATATTGTGTTTATTTGAATTTATTGTTTTCGAATTGATTAAGGCATTAGATTGAATTGTTGTGTGGTTTGCCTAGGATAATTTTTAAAAATCCAATTCACCCCCCCTCTTGGGTTGCACACTTATATTTCAATTTAGGGTCAGGGTCGGGCTTTAAGCTAACCCGACCCGACCCTATTTGCAAAAAAAAAAATTCACAACATGACACACGCACACATCACACACAGCCATAGCATCACACGATTCATAGTTTCACTTTCACACAACACACGCACACAAATTCTCAAAAACCCTAGGTCATTAAGCCAGCCACCCAGCCTGCCGCCGAATCAGCCAGCACCGTGACTGTCGCCGTACGCCAGCCAACCAGCCGCATCTCGTCGTTGCCTGTCTCGCTGTCACGTGTCTCACTGTCGTTTGTCGCGTGTCTCGCCGCCAATCCGCCATCGTGACCATCTGCGATGCCGCGACGTGAGTGAACCAGCTAGCCGCTCGTCGCCACACTACATACAATTTTTTATTTACCCATAAAACCAGCAGCACTCGATCGGTTCTGTAATATTTCCAACCAAAATTGTAAGTTCAAATTCTAGCAGCCAGTTTGTTTCTTATAATTAAGTTTAGGTAATGAAATTAGATGGCAATGCAATTGCCAATCGTTACTGTATCTTATAATCCAATTAGATGGCAATGAATTTTTATTTTATTTTTGTGGTGATGGATTAGATGGCAATTGTTAGTATTATTTTCTGTTTAGCTTTAATTAAGCAATGTGTTTGGCTTTATAAGCCAAAGTTTGATTCGATTTTCAGAGTTCGATTTGGTGAATTTGGAAAATAGCTCTGTGGTGGTTGTTGCTGTTATAGATTTCTCTAATTGATTTGGTGAATAAGCAATCTGGAAATGCAAGTTGCAGCTGCATTTGGAAAATGGTTTCGGTAGGGTCGGGTCTAGCCCGATCCGATGTTGGCTTGATTCGGGTCGGGCCTGACCCGACCCTAACTATAAATAGGTAAGGCTTTTTTAGGGTCGGGTTTTAATTCTTTATTAATCGGGTCGGGTCGGGACCCGATATTTTTCCATCCCTAAACATACTGTACATTAAACATTCTAAGTACAACCATTAATTAATTAAAATGGTAATTTTTAGGGACCTCTCTTGAGGTTTAGTGTATTAACACTTAAATAGAATGTATTGCTGTAATTACGGATACCTCCCCTGCCGTTAGTTATCAGTTAATTTAAACGTTAATGGACTGTTAAAATTACTAAAATAACCTTCTCACAAAAATAATAAACTACATCAGAATCAACAAAAGGCAACAAAATGTTTGAAAATCCACTTCAATAAAATGCATTCAGTCTGTAATCTTCTGGCGAAAACGAGAGGCATTGAGATTTCTACTCTCCCGTGGTCGAGCAAGGAAACCTTGAAAGGGGGTGGAAAATCGCGTTATCGTCTTGACCACAAATCCCCACCGACGCGGTGTGCTCTGTCACATGCGTTGAAGCCATAGACTTAAAAGGGGTCATAAAAGTAAAATACCAACTAATTCTCCTCAGTCGTGCTCGAAGACTCGTAGGGTTTATGCGAAGTCTTGAGTCTTGAAAAAAACAAAAAAGGATCACACCATGACCATCTAATTCGAATCCAGATGAATGCATTCATTTGATAAACTCATAAAAAGCAATTTCCATTTTTCGTTTAACTCCCCGAGAAAATGAGACATTTAAAGTTCATTACCCCACACATGTCCCGAAATTTCAAATCCTCCCTTCAAAACCCTAGAAGTGCCACGAACAATTCATCACCTTAGTCGAATTTCCGCAGGTGATTATTGCAATCCTTCACAAGAACCGTCGGAGAAGGTTGCCTCAATCGTTGACGAAATATCATGCCTCAGTCTGGTCGAAGTTATGGACCTGGCCGATGTCGTGCGGAACAAATTGGGAATTAAAGAAATGCCGAACATGTGCATAATGATGCCCGGAATGGGGTTTTCCGTGAAGGGCGCCACCGTGAGAGGAGGAACTGGGACCGAAAAGGCAGAGGAGAGAGTAGAGAAGACGGTGTTCGATTTGAAGCTTGAAGGGTATGGTGCTGAGGCGAAGCTTAAGGTGATTAAGGAAGTCAGAGGGTTTACGGGTTTGGGGCTGAAAGAGTCTAAAGAGTTGTTGTGAGACAAAAGCCGTGCTCTTGGGTTAATATTTGGTGGACGGAGCTAATTCAGAGGCTGCCGTGAATGGGCTTGGTTGCCAGCGTGAAGATGGGACTCCGACGATGGCAAAGCACCACCACCGGCTGCTGGTGGAGTCGTGGTCGGCTGGTCAAGGCTGGTTTTTTTTTTTTATTGGAAGGCTGGGTTAAAAGCGGTCAAATTTTTTATAAATCGGATAAAATTATTTTTTTAATTTTAAATATATTTTTTCTCATTTATCCTTTTATACTGACGGTTTACGTATTTTTATATTAACGTAGGAGAGATATTTATAATTACAGCAATACATTTTATTTAGGTGTTAATACACCAAATCTCATATCCTAAAAATTACCCTTAATTAAAAAAAAAAACTGAAAGAGAAGGGAAGGATGTAAAGACAATCAGCAATGCCCAGTTGATTTGCATGAGCAGTAAGCATAACATGCAAGTTATTCTGATAGTCACGTGTCAAAACTAACCAACACACTGACAATGACAATGAAGTGAATGAATCACGGTGACTTCATCTCCTAAGCTCCGCCCCACAACCCACACAAAACCCAACACACAACACACAACTCAGATTCTCTTTATCCTGTGTGTACTTCTTTTTTGTTGTATAAATGCAACCACACTCGAGCCCGCTATTTTGCTCACCATTCCCTATAATCAATCAATCAATCAAATCATTAGTTCTAGCAAAGAATTAGAAACAACATGTCGGATTGGGGCCCCGTGTTTGTTGCAGTGATCTTGTTTGTGCTGCTATCGCCAGGCCTGTTGTTTCAGGTTCCAGGGCAACACAGGTGTGTCGAGTTTGGCAATTTTCAAACAAGTGGCGCAGCAATTATGGTGCATTCCCTCCTCTATTTTGCTCTCGTTTGTGTCTTTTTTCTCGCTGTCAAGGTTCACTTGTACCTTGGTTAATCAACAGTAATGTACTAATTACACATAGCTTTAAGGTCCCCGATTATGGTGATTTCCGTCAGTCCGGGGTGTTTCGGCATTTCTGATTTGAGTCAATTGCAGCTGTTCTCTGTTTGTATTTCATGTTCTTTTTTTAATTAATGTAAGATGTAACCGAGTGATGAGGAATAATATTATTCAGGGAGGCTTCTATTTTATCTCCAGTTGTCTATCTGTGCACTCTTTTTGTTTGTTATTTCTGGGCTTGTGAGTGGTGTAGCCATTAATTAATAATATTGCCTTTGGATGATTTTGGTACATAGATTGGGTGCATTTTGGCTTGGGTTCTTTGAATAATCATGAAAATGGAACTAATCTCTTTATGTAGAATGGGATTGTAATTAAGATGCAAACACAACTCCGTTCCATGGGAACTTGGAAGCAATACAATTTTTCCATAACAATGATGACACTGGGTCTAAATCTGGAAAAGCTATTACGTTCCATAAACGTATTCAAAGAAGCATTCCCTAGAGATTATCTGGAAGATGTTATTAGCATGTACTTTTCGAATTTGGGTCGGCTACGCGAGACATAAGTAGCCTTTCTTCCATATTGCTTGTAGTTTTCATATTACCTGCCGGCTGGTTGCTTGTAGAATTTAGTGGTAACTTTGTTGAACTTATTAATTTTGAATCTTGATAAAGACCTGGCTGCTTATGTGTGGTTTTGAGTGTATTAGTACATCAACGAACATCTTAGTGGGTGATTTTCATCTGATCCATTTAATTAGATGTACCTTAAATATTGGCTAATGTGAATTAGCTTGGCTAGGATAACATACTTCTTCAATTACTTCATGATTTCATTAGAATCAATTGAACTCTCATGCTGCCTCGTGTACATTTTTGACATCATTTGAGAATTGAGATTCTTAAAACCCGTAATATAAGGTATAATCGAGATGAAACGTCTGTTGGTTACCTATAGATCATATCAAATAGCAAGTAGTATCATGTTATGGAAGAAATCTTGACACAACATATAGGAATGCGTACATGTCTGTTTCGCGCAGCAGCTTGTGTGAGACAATTTGGTCGAGATTTTGACAGAGACCAGAGCAATTCAGTAATAAAATTATTGAAATTTGACGAGTGCGCAAATATGCATCATATAAACCTTGAACTTTGTCTACAACTTTCTTGATGGTATCCTGGACTTGATCATTTTCTTCCAACACACGGATATACTATCCGCTGGAATGTTGCCAAACTCAGCACTTATCTCTTTCAAATTATGTATTTTTGCCGTGGAAATTCACAGGTGTCATTAGCCCTGCTTTCTTAACTCTCTGTTTTTCTATTGGTAGAATGATTTTCTAGTATAATTAAGATTCAGGTGCAGCTGGATAATAGGAAATAAACTTGAAGTAAAGTTTCAAGTTGAGGTGTTGCTTTCATGGCAAAAATGCCAGAATCCGAGCGTGAAAAGGCTCAGAATCACATTGGCCAATTTGAGGGGTTGTCTGCCAGGGACATCTCAGAAGTCATACCATTAAAAATTGAGAAAATTTCCACTGGGTGCTGTATATTGCCTGGTGACTTAGTGCTGGTACTTTCGAACAATGTGTTTGCCTACTTTAGTAAGTCCAGCTAACGTGGATCCAATAAGACAGCTTGTCGAATAAGTTCCATGACTCATTTCATCTTAATTTTTCTGCTAAATCATTTCTTAACCTTAATTAAAGTCATTTTGATGCATACATATGAAACTTTCATTCAGTTTCTAACAATATCAAATGCCAGAGAAATCCAAAGACACCAAAACAGTTCTGAAATTAACCGGTGGGTGGGGATTGGTTTTCTACAGGCGAAAAATGATGAAAGGAGTATTAATTCAATTGTGCTTTGTTCACATGTTAGGAAAGGGGTAAAATAAATCAAAGAAACTGTGTGGGAAGTCCAGAATGCCCACAGCCACACAAATTATTCCAAAAATAAGAACTGTGATCGGAGATATATCGATTAGATTCCTGTGTCCAGTCCCCTTACCTTGTGTATTAGTTTTTTTTTAAAACAAGGAAATACATATATTCCATTTCATCAAACTAATACATGTACAGCTATCAGGATCGATCTATGGAAAATTCATTACAATACTCCATTGATAAACTACCTAACATATCACATTGTGAAACAAGTAGAAATTCAATGCGTTCAAGAGACAGCTTTACAAATAATATTGTTTAGACGGTTAAAACGCTACTGCCCGATATAACACCTGAGCAGGTTGTGGCCTCCTCGTTATCAAAGCAATTCACAAGGAGAGTCGCAATAGTCAGCTGCTCGAATACACAAGGACTGTCAAGAAACTTGCGAGGAGAAGCCAAGATCAGGTCTTTACAAAGACTAGGCTAAAGGTCGACCAGCTAGTTGTCCTGGAAAACCAAGCACGATGCCCACATCCAGACGGTTATTGTAACAACCTCTCAACCGCCTCATAACTGACGCACTCACCCACTAGCCGATCAACACGTTCAACCGACCCATTAACACCCATTAACCAGTAGTGGAGTGAGAGACTCGGCTACTTATAAAAGCCTTGCAAAATCAAACCAAGGTAAGACACTTTTACCACGGGCGAAATTCTGTCTGTCTAATTCTAGAACTTTTCTTCTTGAATTGTTTCTTTCTTGGGGGAATTAAAATTTTTTCTTTGAATTGTCATAATTAAGCCATGAAGATTTGTGGCACAAGTTTTTTCAGAAACCCGATAACTAACTTGAGCATCAGAAGGTTTCGCCGGAAAAACATCCGGCGCCCCCCTAACTTTTCCTTGTGATCGTAGGTGAGGTCAGAGTAAAGTGTTTGTGGACATTCATATATACTCAAAGGAAGCAAGTGGAAGCAGAATCGTCTCCCTTCAAAACAAATTTAAACGTTGACGTAGCTACTTAGTCAAGATAACGGACAATACCAGATTTCTGCATCAATAAATATATCCGTCATGAAGGCACCCAACAATAAGTTAGAGCTCTTCTTCAAACATCCCTTTAGTTCTTCTATCTCACCCTCCACCGTTAAGAGTGGGCTTTACTAATTTGGTAGGCTGATGAATCTTCCATAGAGATCAATCTGCTACCTATCATTCTCCAGTACTGATAAGTACAAAAACCTTCTAGGCTTTGATACAAAAGTCTCAAATTTTTCGTTATACTTCCGAGTTTTTCACAACTAATCCCTAAATTACCATACATTGCGTATAGCACACAAAAGCTTAGAGTATTAACAACAACAAAATAATAATAATAATAATAAAACAAAATCTTGACGATTAAACAGAAGTTAAGTTTGAGGTTTTCAATAAGAGATGCAATGTAACTAATGTACTAGGATTATGTCACTAAACGTTGACATCTATCACTCTTTGACTCATTAACATTGCTAATCGATCCACAAATTATGTAACTAATAAACTAGGAATATGTAATCCAGTTTAACTTTTTTTTTCCACTTTCCACCAGCACCTAAATATTCCATTTAAGTGCGTTTCCAGTGAAGAAACATAAGTGCTTTTCCAGTGGAGAAACATAAACCTAAGCATCACATTTCAACTTTCAAACCTAGAGTTACAAAAAAGAGAATAAAAAACGAAAAGAAGAAATGGGGTTACGTATAAAAGAGTTTTCTTCTTTTAATTGGATGATTAATGTTATAATAACAGTAATAAAGTATAATATATATAGCAAAGCAGCTAGCAAAAACCAAAAGAAGATACTGCCACGTTACCATGTGTCGAAAGAAAAAGAGTATCGATTACGATGTAATGTAGGGGCAGAACAAGATTTCTTGTTGTTTACTGATACCGCCATTAGATTTGATTCTTTTCTTGTACAAAACGACACACACACTCTTGTCTTTCTTCCCAATTGACCTTTTAAGAGAGTAAGAGGTACAAGAATTGCAGTGAGTTGGTGCAGAATTAGTAAAAGAGAAATTAATATGGCGGATTGGGGGCCGGTTGTGATAGCAGTGGTGCTGTTCGTGCTGTTGAGTCCAGGATTGCTGTTTCAGCTGCCGGGAAGAAACAGGGTGGTCGAGTTTGGCAACATGCATACAAGTGGCCTATCCATTCTTGTTCACACCATCATTTTCTTTGGCCTCGTCACCATCTTTCTCATCGCCATAGGCGTTCATATCTATACCGGATGATGAATTGATGATAATTATCGTTTGATTTCCGTGTTCCTTTTTTTCTGGTATACTGTCTCTCCCAATTCTTGATGATTTCTTCTTTGTTTTAGTCTTTTGTATTTCTTTCACCTGTCACTATTATTACCAACTTTCCCGCACTATATAATTTTTTTTTTTTGTCTTTGTGCCTTTGGATGAAAAAGAGGATAATAATTGAAGTTTGTGTGATACTTGGAAATCTTATTATCTGACGTGTTGCAATGTTAGAATTACAAAAATTATGTTTTTGAGTTTTGGCATGTATTTAGCCCAATAATTTGTTTGCAAAATAAGAATTATCTTCGGATTTATTGCTGAGAATTAAGAAAGCCCTCCTAGATATGGACACCTGTCATTTGTGCGCAGCATTGATGATTACGCGTAACATCTGACTACGACATACCAATTGCATAATGCCGTATCGTCCATTTCCATCTAAATGATTGCAACAAAAAAGCCAAAAGTTGCTGCTACGGCAGTCGAACATGATGAGTGTGTACTCAACTCGATCCAAAACAGCGCCGCCCAGTGACACTAGTGAAAATATATAAATTATTTAAAAATACTTCAACTTATCTAAATTATTTAAAAAATAACTTTTAATATGCGTCTGAATTAGTATTGTAATTCACATTTGTAGAAGCAGACAAGACCCCGCACTTGCGGCGGTGCTAAAAAATGAAAAAGGGATTCCACTATTGCGTTGGTGTGCATGGAATTTGGATAAAAAAACAAAAGTAATTGTGCTCGTGTTTTTTATTTTTCCGAAGATGGAAAATAATGGCGTTACTTTATCAAGTGAGATAAAGGGCCCACAATAAAGCCCAAAAGTAGGCCCGATGATAAGCATCGAGATGCGGAGTGCACACGGCCGTCCCCTACTTCGCGTTAAAACGACGTCGTCATCATTCAATTTAATGAAGAACACTGTGCACCAGCAAATTTTTTTTTTTTTTTAATTACACCAACTGTATGGATAAGCCAGACCTGCATAACCGCAAAAAATTTCAACATTTAATTGATTTTTGGGATTGGTTGCTTTGCTTCTGCAAACTGACTTGAGGGAACCAAAACCTTTAAGGCGAAGAAAGCTAATGAATCAATGGACAATTTTTCTCTCTTTGATAAAATCGGACAACTAAAATATAACACACGCTAAAGCGTTAACAAGTGTTCGGGTTAGCCGGTTAGAGTGGGGCTGTAGACGTGGGTAAATAGAAATTGAATAAATGAAAGAAACCTGGCACAAACCCTACCATTTTGTTGGGCAAATGGGAAAATTGTAAAACATTAGTACTTGAATCCTTGGACAATTTACTATTTCTAGTTTAACAAGTAAGAAGACATATCCACATAATTCGATAACATATAGAAAAACAGTTATCCACAAAGCCTGCATAATCGATAGTTCAAAATCTTAATCAATTTCTTCTCCTCCTGTGTGTTGATGATTACAAGCAGCACCACTCACTGGAGTACTGCTGCGGCTCAATTCTCCATTACATGATTCAGCTACGTTTCTGAATCTCCTACCCTCTTCACAAAAGCTTCCATGCTGTTAACAGGGGAAAATTGTTGAAACAAATGAGTTAATTGTCAATCTTGAACAGAGTAATAAACTTTTAATCTTTTAAAGAAAAGTGCGATAGAAAAAGTGAACAGGTATATTAAGTTGAACAGACAACTTCCTACAAGCTAACTAGCTGCCATTTCACAGAAGGCATTATGCAGAAATAGTCTTGAGCAGTCCTGAATTTGCCAAGGGCAAAAAATTACAATATATGATGACATGTTAACTGACAAATTCTAATGATGGGCAAGGGTCTAGGAAGATTGTACTTAGAGGGGGGGGGGGGGGGAGCGCCAAAAAAAGAGGTTGAACAACCTAGGAAACTTAGCAAACCACAATCAAGTTCAAGGTTGATGCACCAAATTCACCCAAACTTGATACATCTGAAATTGACTTACTCAATTACTTATCAGAAGACTCAAAACACAACTTGAACTGAAGGAAATCAACCAACTGGCAATTTAATACGTTTTAAATAATTTATCCCAAGAACAATGCTGCATAACCCAAAAAAGCTATAACACTAAACCCTTCTATACAATTAGTCATTAACCTAAAACCATCCACATGTTCCAAAATATAAGAGGTAATAACTTATTCTTTACTAAATCTAGACTCTGATATGCCACAAAGACTTTATGTATCATCAACACAACAAATGTAAGATTGTCCATGAAGTACAGAATAGAATGGAGGGTTTCCCATAAGGACGGACGCTAAATGTAGGCTACAAGATAAGTAATAGGCATACAATGATCTAAAGCTTCTGTCTTGTAGAGATGAAAGAAGCATTCGCAATAAGAAACCAGGAACCCTGATTCTTAAATTCCATTTGCTAGTAATTTCCTATCTTCTATATTTTGTTGAGATCGCTCATCAAACACCTCAGCCCCTTTTCACATTTTCCGTAAGCTTTGTAATAATCTCCTGTAGGTTGAACAGAGAATTAACGGTTCGAGCCCTGATTTATGACATGAGCTGAACATAAATAAACCCACAAAAAATGTAATTAATTTTCAATCTATCGAGTGACTGTTAAATATCATAACAAGATTCAATTTTTACGAGAGAGAGCATCATAGTTCTAATTAAAATATTTCCCATCCCCAACACAGCCCGCCAAAACAAAGACAAACAAAACGATCGCAAGATTATACATATAACTAACTATTACCCTTTTGTTCTTTCCTGGAAAGCAACGAAACACAGAAGCAAACAAACGAACCAATAACACAATAGTCAAAACTGTTATTAATAAATTATATGAAAATCATACCAGCAATATCCTTTCTAGGCGAAGAAGGCGTGGACATAGCGTAACAAAAAATCGATTTTCCTAACACAGAGATAGCTGAAACAACTCCGGCTACGTAAAATACCATAACCAAACCAAGAACCCACGGCATCAGCATGAATCCAATAAAGAAAGTGACCGATCCGCACAGCATCAAGGCCAGAGATATCCCCAGCATCAGCGAAGCAAATCCCGCCGGCGTGATCTGAGCCGCTGACGTCCCACTCGTTGATGGCGAGTGGTCGGAGTACGGAATCGGAGTCGGCGGCGACCGTAGGATGCTCAGTACTAGCGCTGACAGCTCGTAAAAGACCCTCGACTGCTGATCCTGGTGGTTGTGGTGGTGTTGCTGTGGTCTTGTCATCATGTTTGATTCAATTTCTTTTCGTTTTCTCGGGAAAATTGTAAACAGAAGAAGAAATTTTGGGAGAAAGAAAAGAAAATTGCTTAAAACGAGGCGAATGGATAAACTTGACTATTGTTATCTAAAACGGTGTGTGATTGGAGAGGAATGTAGCGTGAAGTTACAAATGTAGCTTTCTGATACGTCGCAATTTGTTTGTTTCTCGGGAAAATTCTTCGAGAAACTGAGATAAAAGTGACGCGATGCTTTCAGTTTCTTTCTCTAAATCTTGCTGTCAATACAGCAATTTATGCTTCATCTTGAATTCCCAAATCACCCAGGTGAGATTTGACAAAATAGATAAATAAATAAGAGATTTGAAAAATTGAAACTTAACGCAAGAGTAAAAAAGTTGTCAATCTTTGACTTTCAGGATAAAAAAAAAAGAAGATTAGGTCGCGACACGTAAGCGTATTCGCGTGCGAGAACCGCGCTCCGGATAAGAGTCGGGTTGGGGGGAAAAGGGATGGGGCCTGCTGACGTGGGACCTTATCCTAGAAAGGAATTGATGACCTCTTAGTTATTATTTTATTATGCAGTGTCCTTGAAGCGCGTGGGTATTGTTGGTAGTTATGTGAGGCAGTTGATTAATGTAAAATTAAGAACAAATATCACGATTACGGAATTCAGCTAATTTTGAGTGGATAAGGACATAATTGATTTTCTAAAGTGGCAGCGGCCCCGAGCACGAGCGGCGACCATTTGTATTTTGTAGTGATCGATCAATTCTCTTGCAAGTGGCAATTATTATTATTATTATTATGATTTCGATTATTACAGAGATTGTTATATGGCAAATCCGTGTGTAGTTTTGTGTATAAATTTCTGTGTCCTTTTAATAATTAATGAAAATAAAAATGTGAGTGAGTGACTGAATAATAATTTATTTAACTAATATTTCCATTAACACATCAATTTCATAACATGTTTATTAAAAATCCAACCGAGCAGTAGGGATAAGTGTGGGCACACTTTTTCGGTTTAATCATAGAAGAGGGCCCTCGTGAACGGGGGATTTACGGAGGGAATGTAGGGAAAGGGAATTTATCTGGCCAATACACCATCTGTCAAAGTATGCAAACCGACCAGGACGGTTTGTTGAGATCCATTTATATAGAAGTAGAGGTGCCATCTTTCTCTAGTTCTACGTCGGTAAATCGGAGAGCACTGGTGGTGCCTGGTGAGTTATGTCGGATTGGGGTGATTTCGACACGTCCGGCAATTACCCAGAGGGTTGAAAAAGAAATTCCGAAGCCTACTCATTATAGGTGTGCGCTCTGGGGTGTGTCATATTATACTTGTATTACATTCTCTCAGAACCACAAGTAACATACATACATACATGTGTACGTATGTATATATGTATACATGTACGTTACTTGTGGTATTGATTCCTCTCTTGCTAATTTTCAATTATATATATTTTATTTGACTTAGATGTCTTGCCACGCGAATACCAGTTAATAATTATAAAATGATTGATTACTTTTTCCATTTTATATATGGCGATTGAATTATTATTTAACTATTTTTTTTTCCTTTTTTTCTTTTTTCAGTTTGACAATCGAACACGCATCCATCCTCCAAGCAACGGCATCACAAAATCCTTATTTTTTTTATTGTTAAAGGTTCAAAATCTATAAATCTTGCTCAGACGTGAAATTTTCCTCGTTGCGTACAATATGCAAGAAACATTGCAGACATCTATATACGCGCGCGCATATATATATATTTAGTAGTTTTCCCAATCATGGATCTCTGACTTTAATAAAGTCAGGGATTAGTTAAAAGACAAAATAAACACATACTCCAATGCACTTTATTTTATCATGTAGTGTAGTAAAATCTAAATTTTTTTGTCTTTTAGCTAATCCCTGACTTTATTAAAGTCAGGAATCCCTGATTGGAAAACTACTATATATATATATATATATGGGTACTGTTCCAATCCAGGAGTGGAACAGTTTTCGGGACAAAAACTAGTGGTTGCACATGGTGGACCCCACCATATGCAGCCCAAAAATTAAAAAACAAAAGGAAGCCACCAGCGGCCATTGGATTTCAATCCAACGGCCCCTGGTGGATTCCTGGACAATGATTCAATACGGGAGTTCCGGATTGGATCACTGTCCATATATATATAATGGGTTCAGTAGTAAATTTAGAAAAAATAATTTATCGAAATTAAATTAGATAATAGTAAAATATAAAAAATTAAAATTTTGAATATATAAAATATTTGTTAATACATTTATAATTAGTCTCTACGCATTTTTATACACGTCTGCAATGTTTGTGTTGCATCCGTCCCTAATGGGTCCATTTATGGTACTACAGTGGTACCATACCATAACTAGATCTATCCATTGAATCCAGCTTTGGTGATCTCTGTGAGCTGGATCCAGCTGTGATATGGTACTACTGTAGTACCCTAGCTTTGCCTATATATAATGTTCAAATTTGAAATTTTAAAGTACTAAAAAATTTGAGAAAATGTATGAACCGTTCAATTCAAGCGCTTTAAGTTTTAAATTTCTTAAATCTCATGATTTTAAAATTTTATTGGACTTTGCCGCACTTTAAAATCACGGATTAAAAAATTACTATATACAATATATATCTTTGAAAGTTCTAATTATGGACTAAGTAGTTCAATTTGATCTAAGACAAAACTCTAGTAGTTGCAAATTCCAAATGGTGATTCAATTCGACAATGAATGAGTTGCTGCAACCTAACCTCCCGTGGTTTAACTTTTGAAATAGGCTTTGAAGAAAACTTTAGGTTGCTACAAAACTAAGTTTAACTTGTTAAATTAGGATTTTTTTTCTTTGAATCGTGTTATGTAAAAAAAAAAAATCTTCTCTCTCTAGAATTGCGACTACAGAGCTTTCTCTTTTATTTTTTTTTTGCAGTTCTTAAAAATTATAAAAACTCTGTAATGTGGGGTCCATATGTCAAGAAACAATATACTATAAAAGAGTTTGTGTTAATAGATTGCATTGTTTTTATCAAAACCAGTTTGCCTAACAAAATAAGGTTTCTCCATTGTTGGTGCATGCTGGTAAAACAAGTTATTGGCTCATATTTGTGTTGTGTTAAATTTAGGTCGACCCAAACTCAATTTATTTAATAATCGTGTCAAAATATTATGATCCAAACCCGATACGGAAAAATAATCAGGTTATCCAATAACTTGTTTAATATATATATATATTAAACAAAAATTACATAAAATATTTACACACTGCCATACATACATAATTTATCGATATTATAAAATATATATATTTAATAAAATATTACACATTTACACTATTGATGTTTTAATTATATATATGTAAATAATATTATATATCAATATATTAAAAAATATACATGTCTACTAATATTTTACACATTTACACTTTTAAATTTAAAAGGTATTTAAAATTTTATAACAAAATATTGTGTTTATATTCATCATTTCAAAGAATAAAAATAAAAGAGAAAATAATCTCTAATATTTGAGTTTTGATGACAAGAACACGCAAATTATTTTAAAATAAAAAATATAATCGGATCATTAATTGGGTAAATGAATCAATAATTTTAACCCTAACCCGACACAAAAAAAATTGTGTTGATCCGAACCCGACCCATTTAATAATCATATTAAATTTGATGACCCATACTCATTTATTCGTATCATGTTCATGTCGGGTAATCGGATCGTATCAAATTTTGCTAACTCTACATGCAGACATAGAAATAAGGTGAATGAAGTGTTCATAGAGTAAATTGAATAGCTTGTTGGCCCTTTATGGTAATTTGATTATAAGTAGTTTTCTAATACATATTTTAATCGAGAAATGCGAGTCAAGGATGAAGATGTTTGACGGACGACATGTAAAACTATTTGTCGTTTTTGTAATAATTTGATTACAAATGTTCTAACTTAAATATTTTTAATCAGTAACGGCGTTCAAAGTAGAATATGTCCAATGGGCTATTGGGCTGGCCTTCTCGAGCACAGCACATTCCACATGCACGCCAGCGTGGCACGAGGCATTAAACAGGTTCTTACAAAATGGCAAGTTTCATCTTGCATGCGAGCGCAGCCCACATGGTGCTCGACTAGGCCTACATTCCAGGTACGCGGGGCATGAACACAAGACAGGAATTGAGATGGGCCAAAGCGGATCCAGTGGAAAAAGTCTATTTCAAATTTTGTAATTTGATTTTAATTGAATTACACTACTAGTCTGCTACATTCTGTAAATAAACGAAATTAAATTGAACAATATCAAATCTAATAATTCATTCTAATTTTTATTAATTTGAATTCGTGTTATTAAATGGTATTATGTTATTATTTTAAATTATAAGTTAACTCCAAATTATTAATCAACTTTGAATTGAATTTGTATTGTCATTTAATGTAATGCTATTTACTAAGATTTTTCATTACTATCGGTGTATTCTTATGTAAAATGTAATAATTTTTCTTCATTATATAATACTGCCTCCTAAAAAAATTAATGAAAAGTATTATAATTAGCGGGACTATTTACCTTATATTTTTATTTAAAATTTTGACAAAAACCTCCAATGATAGCTATTAAAAATCGTAATAGCATTTAACAATGGTTATATCTATAACCATTAAACTTTCTAAAATGAATGATAATAAATTTTCGTCAAAATTTTAAATTAGAGATTTACTTTTTTTTTTAGGAATTAGAAGTTAGAATAGCCTTAACTCTATCGTGATTCTTCCAATCTATATTCTATAAAACTTGGATTATTTACTTTTGCAGTTTCAAAAAACTGTTTAAATTTTATAAATACATTGGCTTAATGGTATCGAAAGCTTGAGGCCAGGGATTATTCATACAATAAATCCATATACATACATACATTCATATATATATATATATATATATATATATATTTCTATTTCAGGACAAGAAGCCCAATTCCGAAAAAGCAAAAAGCAACAGGCTGTTTGTCAAGCACTGCCCACGGCTTGACAGGTGCAAATAGGCCCCACGCTGAACCTTTATTGGCATGGCACCTGCTCAACAAGGCATTTTTTATAAGACAAAACTATATTGCAACATTAATACGATACTACTGTTATAATTAATCATTGAATTTATAATTATACAGTTATATTAGTTAGATCTAATGGGTGAAAACAACAATAGTACTATACCAATGTTGCAACATAGGACCCTATTTTATGTCTCATAAAATAATTCATCTAACCTTCAGCTAGTTTGTGCAGTTTTTTAAGGCCATTATTTATAAATTGTTGTCTCATATGTTGTTGCATTTCTGCTCAAGCATGGTTACACAAATCACAAAATAATAAAACATTCTGCAAGTTTGATGATGGCAGATGATAAAAACGCAGTCAGTGGGAACTTCTACAGAAGCCGCTCCCTGATTATCTAGCCGCCTTATAGTAGTACAGAGCATTACAATTTATTCGCTACGTAGAATAAGCCACTGATAACAGACTTGCATATTCACTACGTACAACAGATGGGCGGCTGAAAGGTACACTTGGAAAAGCGCCTCTCCTCAGCTTATCTAAGCAAATGGAGGGTTGCCATAGCCGCTGCTGTTGTATCATTACCACTCTTCTCCCCTGCTGCAATCTGTAAGTGACAACTGACTATTATTAGACTCTTTTGAAGAACAAGATATGCATTTGGTACGTAATACTTTTACCTTTCCCTCTAGAAGCTTTTTCTCTTCACTCAGCAGCTTTTCCTGTTTAAAATAGAAGAAATATGAAATGATAAACCAGAAACATCCACAGATGGGATCTAGCTTGTTCATTAGATACATGCATGTCTGTACACACACATACTGTACAAATTACCGAGAAAAAAATTAGGTGATGTGGTCGCCATAATGCAGAAATTGAGTTTTTCAGGTAACCATGACAACAAACTAAACGTCTGCCAAACCCTGATTCATTATTAATCTAATAACTAAAACAACCCTTTTTTCCCCTCTCAGAAAACAAGTCTAGCTATCCAGATGTCACCAGTGCTTTAGATTCTTCATCAGATATATCAATCTTTGAGAAAGTATTTCTAATACAATGGAATGCATGAATATGGTTGACTAGACTTGATTACATGATAATCCAAGATTAGAGTACTATATTATAAGCTCGAATAGTAGTGTTCAAATTAACCAAAGCGGTACTAAGGTGCTATATTGTCCTTCATTTTACCACCTTAGCTACCTAAAATAGGGACGTACAAAGGTTTTATGCCACAAAAAGACAGCAGCATCACATGATTTCACCAGCATTAGATCTCCATTCTTCCTTTTCCAATCTGATTTTGATCAATTATGAGGTGCTTGGAAATTCTTAAAGCTGGTAGGTTCTCAAGGACAAAGGACACTCACAACTAGAAAGTAGTGAAATAGAAAGCTGTAGGTTTCTCAGCAGTCAGGAATTAAAGGCTTGGAAAATAAAAAGGATCTATTGGATAAAACTTCATGCAAATGGCAAACAAATGAGCCTGGGAGACTCTGAAAGCCTACTGTTAACACAGCCAGCTGTGCAGTTTCACTTGCAATAAGATCCTGCTTTTTAATGAATAGGAAGAAGAATTTCCACCAACTAAATTCGAACCATGATATCTAATGTTAAACGACCCTGTTGTAGTGAAACAGAAATATTTGCAGTCATTTTAACCACATAAAAGTTGACACTTGCAATTTGCAACCAGCTAGGAGCTTAGGTTTTTCTTCAAGATTTACCTGGAATAAACAGTTCCACAGAGTAAGGTATGGAAAGTATTTAATTAAGTGTACCTTCTCTTGGAGTGTTCTAATGGATCCCATCATCAGTTGTGTCTGCACCAAAGATGCCCAATGAGCATAGGAATGAACCTTCATGGATAGTATAACAAGCCTCAAGCAGGCACAAAGGAGGGCAAAAAAAAAAGGCGCATACAGGATCTAATTGATAATGCAATAGTAGTTCCAAGTTCAAATAATCAAGTGACAGACAACAGGTCAAACTAGAGCAGGGGTGCATCCTCTGTTTTACTTTAAGGTGGCCAGAATCTATTATTAAGGTAAGGTATTTTTGGTGGCAAAACGAGTATTTCAACAACGGGGGGTACAGAAAGCAAACTCAAGTGCACTTCATAGTTCACGCGCACAACCATAGGTCTTCTCCATAGTTTCAGCAGTAAGCAGCTGCAGATAATTGAACCTAGTGAAAAGCTGCTAAACCAAAAAGAAGTGCTTGGATAGACAGGAAAGAAAAGATTAATGTGATATAGCAATCAGTGGTTAAAGCATTCTCAGTTAGGTAAACATGTGAAAATCAGCAACCAGTATTGATGGAAGTTGCAGATTGTTTGTGTATTTGTTGGCTTGGTTGAATTTTAAGACGATCAAACATGGGACTAAGAATTTGTAGTATCATAATCTCTTGGAAAGGTCTGAATAAAGGAGAACCAAGATATAGGAGCAAGCGGCAAAAGGCATCAACGATACATGAACATTATCTTCTTGATAGTCAATATGTAATCTCATAACCATATTCCTATGATTTTTAGACACTTGAGATTTCAATTGCAAAAGTACTATAATCCTGACCTTCACAGCTCTAATTTCTGTCAGTGTATCGTTGAGTAGATTCTCTAACTGCAGAAGATCAGTTGCAGTGAACTGCTCAAAGTTTGGACCTTCAAGTTGCCTGTGGATGCAAAATACAGATCAATAAAGTAATACACACAAAAACACACACGCACGCATAATGTGCCATTCTGGGAAAATGTATAGAATACTTGGAGAAATTGCCTTTGAACTATTTTCAGCAGTTCATCATGCACATGCAGGCTCGAATATCCAGCCTGAGGGTCCTGTCAGTGTAGAGATCCCGAAAGTTAGCCATGAAACAACCCCTGGAGGCCCCCCAACCACCCAGGCAAAAAAAAAAGGAAAAGAAAAGTTTTGTACACAAATGCATTATAGATAAATGACGTTAATTCTGGCCTGCCCGACTTGAGCAATACTATTAACCTTTAACAACCCCTTATATCAGCGAGACTGATGTATAAATCAGCTTGTCAAGTGGACCAAGACTGATGTATAAATGAGCTTTTATGTGGACCAAGCCCAACCACAGATGGAAGACAGAAGGCAAACCCAAAAGGCAACCGTGTCAGGGTATAATAGCACTGGATATCTAGGTTTCTGGTATTGTGTTACTTTACCAATTGACCCTAAAGCTATTAGGTCATAACCTAGAACATCATAGTAAGCCCTGACGGAGCTCTTCACATGCAAAGGCCATACCAAATGGTCTTGTCCTGCATAAGAAGCTCAACCAAAGATGAAAGCTATAAACAAATCCAAACATAGAGATGAGCCTAAAGGAAGATTGAAGATAGAAACAACTACAGAGGAAAATCTTGCAGGAGGATTTGGACACTAGACCTATTGATCAAAAAAGCTCCAAAAGTATATTAAGTTACCGCCTGACTTGATAACTTAAGTTGGTAGGTAAGAGCCAAACAATAGTACTAAATTGATTCAAATCGAGGCGGTTGTATGAAGTTTTTCTATCAGGCATGCTAGGAGTAGTCACAACATTATGTTTACCTACAAAATTCCCAGATATGTTGTATTGGCACATGAATGGAGATAGTACTCAGACATAAATTAAGGGATTATACTGCAGGAGGCTGTGACTTAATGGTCATTACTCTCAAGCATGTCCTCATATTCACAATGACAGTCCAATTTTGGCCATTTTCACTGGGTTTCATATCCCATAGGCATTTAGAAAGAACTTAGTCAGCATATAGATTGATTGAGTGTATAAACCGGGTTAGACCAAGTTGGTTGACATATTCAGGAAAACCTAGAATACTTCCAGTTAGAGGGTTTTAGATATTAAAGTTATATGCGAAATTGTATAGGCAGAGTCTAATATTGAAAATATCAGTTACCCTTACAGTTCTCGTCCAAACACTCTATAATAGGAAATTAAGTCAAAGCTACTACTTAGTCTTACTTAGATTGATTATTCACAATTTGATGCATAAATTCATCCCTAGGAGTTAATCCACTTCATGGAGAGCATGCTGAAGACAGGATAGGTTTAGACCTAGCGTAGCCATTGCTAATGTGTTCTAAATAGAGAGAGAACAGTTTACCTCTGCCTTAGGTGCTCCTGAAGCTACAGCTTCCTCTGCAATGCGACTCTGGTAGCGCTCAAGGATGCCGGCCAAACTGCATTATAAGTATTAATTATTCAGATTTCTTGATCATGTAATAATTTTCTAGATTGTGGAGATATAGTGGTTCTTCAAAATATTAGAAAGAGGAAAATACAATGAAAAGTGGTAATTATGAAGGCCGGCAGAAAGTAGGGATGAGCATCCCTTTTTGGTAGTTAAAATGCCAAAACAGAGGCGCAGACCTTGAAAAGGTATTAAAGAATACCGTCTTCTTCTTCAGCAATTCTATACGTCACGTAGCCATATCAGTCTTGAGAATTTGTTGAGAAAGTCAGTTCTAATGCTCTATCACAAGTGTACAAAAAGGTCATTTCTATCGGCCGTGAAGATGCAATAGTACTATAGTAGGCTACTCAAAGTTAGCTTTGCACTTCCTATTAATTCAAAACAGAAATTCAACCATAAGAATCTCTAGCAGGAATTCAGCAATAGTGAAATTTATTCAAAACCTAAAAAGAATTTCCAAGTAAAAATTAGACTGGCTTTAACATGAGGCAAAAAATTCATTCTTAAACCTGGGTTGTAATGGAACAATCACTCAAAACAATGCCCTTGTCCTTGCAAAAAATTTGGGAAGAGTTTCCCCTAAAGTATGGACATTCCCAAATTTTCAACCAACTAATAATGCAACACTTGCATCAATGATAAACTTCCAAAGTGAAACTAATCACCTGCAGTACACCTCCAAAGTAATATTTCCCAATACACCTACTACTCCCACAAAGCACAAATATATTTATAATTAGAGTGCACCCTGCTCTTTCGGGTTTATAGGATGTTTATATGAGCTCTTTGATGATTGAATAGTTTTTCTTGTTCCTTATATCTCTATGTTGTAAAATTGATTTACTTTTGTGTTTACGTAAGTCAGGATATGGTGTATTTTTTTGAGGAGTATGTTCTATTTTGACTAATTATAAAAGCTGTATATTAGGACAACTATTAGCGTGAACATTTTATTCCATTCAGTATTGCTTTTGGAATATTTCATCAAAGCATTTTAAAGAAGAAAATTTGAGAAAAATATATTCTTGTACCATGAAAAGGTTATACGAGGAGTGTAAGAGTTTGCATAGGAGGGAATCGATGGAGATGAGCAACATTTCAATACATCAGACGGAATATAATTTAAGTGAATGAGGAATAAATATAGAGAAGAAAGGAGCGTTAAGTACAAATGTAAAGATCCAAGAAGATAGAAATATTATGAGTCCGACAGAGACTTTGTATTATTGGTAAAAGTCTACAAAGTAAAATAAAAGAGAAAAATAAAGTAAGATGTAAAAGAAAGGCATCAACTAAATAGGAGGTAAAAAAGAAAAGAGCGAACATTATGTCTATTTCAAATGAGGTTTTGGGAAGATTATATCAAAGCTTGCTTATTATATTTAGGGATGTCTATTGCCAATGTATAAATATATATATATTTTAGTCGAATAGGTTCTCTGCTTCTAGCAAATCCAATAAAACTAGATGATGTTTCAAAAATAAAAATCAATCCTACATGTAAATGTAAAATAATCGTTTGTGCTTGGCTAATGTCATCAAGCGTGGTTCCTTTAGAATGGAGGATAATAAGAGCAACTTTAGAAGTTAGACCAAGATGACCTATATTGTATAGTCCGTTGGATATTTGATATAGTTTTTAAGATGAGTAAACTTATGAATAACACGCTTGCAGCTATAAAGCAAGTTAGAAGGCAAAAGTGGGATGAGATGTGAGCGATGTAATGAAGTCTGCCAATATTTGGTTAGCATATATAACCAGGGCACGTATCCACATGTTGTCTCACAGATAATACAAGGTTTTAGAAATGGTCCCAAGAACAAACCTATGCTAGCTTAAAGTGGCCAATATCATATCCATGAGGGTAGGCTACGGAAAGAGAGTGAAGAGAGATAAAATAGTTGGAGTATTTGCATATTGACTTGTTTGAGAAGACGGATAGACAAAACCAAGAGTAGATAAAAGTACTTGATGAAGACATAATTATTCAAAAAAAAAAAAATGGACGATTCACATCCTAAAAACACAGAGAAATCAAGAATAAAAAAGAGAACTTCCCAAAAGAGGCATATATATTAAAATTTGAGAAAGTAATGAAGATAAAAGAGAAAAAAAAATGAGAAAAGCAGAGTTGTGGTGATTCTTCTATAAAAAAGATTTACATATACCGGAGGAGACTATGGTGCTCAGCCTTTGAAGATTAATTTTCTCCATTTCTTTAGTTGAAAGGGAAGAAGATCAGGAGGAAGGAAAAAATATAGACAAGAAAGAAATGGATGTAATTAAGTAAAATATTTAAAAAAAATTTGGAGTTCCTCAAATCTCATTTGCTTTTATGATTGAAGAATAATTTTTAAAAAAAGGCAAAATGATTGCATAATCAAATGATTTATTTTTAGGCTTGGAGATTATCTTCTCCATAAATCATGAGGAGCAAAAAGAAAAAAAACAAAGAACAACTCAGCTGCAATTAGGTAAAATATTAAAGAAATCTGTAGTTCTTAACATCTCATTTGCTTTTAGTTTACTCATTACTTGATCTAAAGGCTTGAAAAAGACTCAAATCTAGATTTTCTCATTTTTCACAAAAGAGGGAAAAAAATGTTTCAAGGTAGAAGTCTAGGTTCAAGCTAACCATGATCAGATATATATGCATACAAATATAACAAGACATAAAACATGCACATATATAAAGAAGTTTTAATGAGTTTGTATCATATAATGCTAGAATAAGATAGATATTTGGTAATCAATTGATTAACATGTGCAATTTCTCATGTGGAGCTCTTTAACCATGACAGCTACAGATGCTTCTCAAAGTACTAACAACATCATTTATAAATATTACTAATTAAAAGATTTATCCAAGTCTTCCTCAATAATTACCTTAGACTTATATTTTCTATGATGTGATAACAAATATAAATTAATGAACTTCGAATTGCTTTAAATTAATCTTATTTTGATATTTTTTTCATATACAAAAAATTCAAACCGGATGTCATTGTTTATTAATTATTTCGACACAAATGTAAACATATATAAATTGTTTCAATATATTTCTGCTTTATAAATCCGTAAATGTTGTTAATTGCAGTTCTATATATGTAAAGTGTAACGATAACCCCAAGCTTACAATCCCATTCTGATAAATTTCTTGCTCTTTTTTAAGAATGCTTCTGTCCCCTTTAGTTGTTCTCATTTTGGACTCTTTAATTTATAACTTTCCATAACTAAGGGCATCCCCAATACTTAATACCATTTTGGTGTAACACCAACATAAAAAATGTACTTTTTTCACACCAAATTACTATTTCATCTCCAATCCATTTACACCAAAAAGAATATTATTCTTTTTATTCTTTTAATTCTCAAGAATTAATTCAATTAACACAAGAAATATTACTATTAATATAGATAATTAAGTAATAAGTAATTTTATATCGATTAACAAAAAAAAATATAGAAAATTATTAAATTTGCATTTAATTAACTAAATCAATATTTTCAAAATGAACAAATTAAGATTTTACAGAGAATATCTCAACAAGGCTAAACATCTCAAAATACTTCCAATAATATTAGCCAATATTTTAATGATATTGGAGGATCTAATAATGACCTCCCAAATTATCAAATAATTGTTCTAATTTATGCTAGTAGTAGTAGCTTTTTTAATTTGTATTAATTTAATTTTGTATTTTTAATTTTGTAATATGTAATCTAGTAATTAATGTTATTGGCATTTTATTTTTATTATTAATTTTTGTGTTGAATATTTTTATTTAAAATATTAGTATAATATTCAAAAATTAAAAAATGAAATAAAATAAAAATAATAACTTAAAATATTATATAAAATAGGACATATATGTAAATAATAATAAAAGTAATAAGGATATTTGTGACTTTTTTTCCCTAACACCAAATGAATAGTGTTGTACCATATTTGGTGCAATACTATTCATAACACTATTTTGGTGTTGGTTTTAATGTTACATTGGAGAATCATTTTATATCAAAAATAGTGTAAAAGGTGGTTTGATATTAGTTTTGGTGTCACATTGGAGATGGTCTAACCATCTATAGCTTACCAAGAACAAGCCATTGGGGAAAAAAAGGAGGGAAGGAGAAAAAAAGAGGACGACTAAAGGTATAGAGAATTAATATTCAATTGAGCAAAGTAAAAGGAAAATTAGTTAAACGCATTGAGAAATTTAACTAACTAATTATTTAGCATTAACCAATAAGCTAAGAGAAATCCAAACATGATATAACATCTCACTAATTACATGAGTGTTATTTACAACATAAAAATCATGTTAAATATTAGAGGTGGCAATTTGTGTAAAAGTAATCATGTTATATTTGTGGCATGTCATAAACGTGTCATGTCAAATTTTACTAAATATGGATTCGACACATTTATAATCATGTCAAAAAATTCAAACACAGATATGACCCATTTAATAAATAGGTGACACGTCACGACACAGCACATTTGACATGTTACTATTTGACACAATTACATGATTATGAAATGATTATGATAACACAATTAAGACACAATTATATGATTAACAACTTGATATGACCCATTTAATAAATAGGTGACACGTCACGACACAACACATTTGACATGTTACTATTTGACACAATTACACGATTATGAAATGATTATGATAACACAATTAAGACACAATTATACGATTAAGACACGATTATACGATTAACTTGATTAACACTGGAATACTTTCATAATTCAACTTTTAAAGATAAAATAAAATAGAATATATGATTAAGAAATAATAAACAACATACAAACTTAAACTAATCAAAGATAAAAATTTAATCATGTAAATTTATTACAACACAACAATTAATAAATAATAATTCATCCAAAATATGAAATGTGATAGATTGACAAATTAATATTCCTATCATAAACATTTAATTGTGTTGAAGAGTAAATTATAGATAACCGCCTAATGAAATGACACTCTTCAAGATACCCCTAAACTACTGTAAACTTGAACTTACCCTTATTTTTATTCAAAAGATAAGGAATAATGGGGCGGTTAATGAAATTTTTTTGTCTTCTTAACAAAAGTAAGGGGCAAATTGAGGTTCACAAAAGTTTGGGGGATATTTTAAAAATTATCATTTTACGGAGGGGGCAATTAAGAGTTAACCCTTTAGTGAATATATTTTCTTTGATATTGATAAGAATATTTACAATTAGTTAGATGCGGATGCATTTCGCAAAGTAAAGGTGTCCTAGGGTTTCGTAGGCTTGGCTAATCATTTAGTTAAATGTCCTTTATGACTTTCAACAATATAAAAGTAGTTACTAGGGCCGGCTTAGGAGGACACTTGACCATGAATCCAAGTATATAAACGATGGCTAGTTCAAGAAATAATAAGTGAAGGATGATGATTGTGGAGTATATTCAAAGGTTGGTGTAATAGGTACTTTAGCTTCATCATGTTTTCATGCATTAATATAAATAGTATAGTTTACAATATTAATATAACTAGTTTCCTCTTAATTTTTGACATAAGTATAAGTACATCCAATGGTTTTAAGGTTTGCTTGAGACCTCCAAACGAGTTTGAAGTGAGGTCAAACAAGAATTTGTAAAAGAGTTTTGTGGAGATAAATATTGGTTTCACCTAGTTCTATACTTGGGTGGTTATACATTAGGGATCAATAGTTGACCTATATAAGCCTACTAACAGAGATACAAAAAAAGAAAAAGAAAAAGAAATAGGAAAAATACTCCCTTACTCTCTAGTTGCTTGTTCCAAGTCTTGTATGACATCTACATATTAAAAGAAATGGTCATTCAAGCCTTAGTTTAAGTTTTTCTTGTCACTTAAGGAGTCAATAGACGGACATTAGAAAAATCAAATTTAACTTAGTATGATAAAAAAAATATTACAACAGCAATAGCTAACAGCCAAAATGTTAGTGAAACATCAAAGCAAATGGATCCCAAGATCCATTCTCCAATTAAACAAATTCTCACCTTAATTCAAGGAGAGAATGTGTGAAAGCATAGGTGTGTGATTCTTATACTATCTGTCAAAATTTGTAAAGTTAGAGAAGATAAAGAAATCTTATGCATAGGCATAAAGTACTACGTTGTTAAGTGTGGTTAGGATAAAAATGTAGAGTTTCTTAAGTACACAATATTAAACCAATGAAAACTTATGTTAGGCATAAATAGAAATAGGTAGGGGCAGTTTAGTAATTTTACTTTTTCACTAATTAGGGCTTAGGTATAAATAAGAGATTAAGGAATCATTTAGGGTCTATGCTGAGTTTTGTTTAGTATTAGGAGTAATTAGGAGTTCTGGGAGAGATTGATCTACTTCTCGAATTGTATGTCAGCACTGTTCTTTCTTTTATTCAATCAATAAAAATCAGCCCTAATTTAGCCCTATATCCTATCAAAGAGAGTGGCATCAGAACAAAAATTATGGGACAACGGCAGCGAAGAAGGTGGACGCACTTGAAGAGAAATTGGAAGCGAAGGTTGGATCGCTTAAGGCCACCCATCAACGAGCAATTTAACAATGTTCAACAACAATTTTCATCTCATCAAACCATGTTGCTGAAATTAATGGAACTCCACTTTAACCCACCACCAGCAATATCGACGGGCCACAGCAACGTGGCAGGAGAAGGATCCGACGGTACATAATATGTGGTCGGCAGCAGCACAAAGGGTCGAAAACCACCAATCTCACACAGGCAAGGGCAATGGGTCATGGTGGATTTAGTGGTAGGGAGGTTAGTTTTTGGGACTCGCGGCCTAGGGGAGCCTTTCCTGACGTCGGGTGTGGCGGAGAAAGCTAGGTCGCGGCTGGGGGTGGTGGATGTGAGGGTTACACAACTGGAGGAGACAGCTTAGGGTCAGGAATTGGTGTTTCAACACTTAAACGGGTGCGTAGAAGTCGGGGATGGTTAGGCTTGGCAACTCGGCGGATGGCTGAGAAAAGGGGTTTCCGGTGAGAGATGAAGCAATTATAACATGAATGCGGCTGGGCAAAGAGAATTTTAGGTTGAGACTTCGGAATTTGTAGAAATTAGAGTAGATTTAAAAAGTTGGAGATCTCTAATGGTGTGAATGGTAAACTCAATTTGGGGCGGATTCTAGGAAACTGAAAATGCCCATTTTCGAAAGTGAGGATGCCTATGGTTGTGTATAGGGTAGAGCGTTATTTCGCCATCAATGGACTATTAGAAAGAGAAAAACTAATGGCGGCACTATTGTGTTTGATGGAAAAGCCCTTGCATAGTTTCAATGGCGAGAACAACGACAATCATTGAGGTTATAGGGTGAATTTAAGGACTGACTGTTAGAGAGGTTTCGGGCCACTCAAGTGGGAGATTTGCATGAACAATATTTTACCCTGACATAAGAGAGAATAGTCATAGAGTATAGGGAGAAGTTTGAGTTGCTATCGGGGCATTAACGGGGAATCTCAGAGGCGGTATTGGAAGGGAATTTTGTGAAGGGCAGAACCAAATATCCGAGCCTCGTTACGCTTGCTAAGGCCGAAAGGGTTACGAGAGACAATAGAGTTGGCACAAATGATTGAGGATAAGAAAACAACATAATGGGTTAATAAGATCAATTCAGTCGGTTTTTCATACCGAAACAACACACCATTAGTAGGACAGAAAACCCAGACCTTGGGGTTTCAGCGAGAGTTCACAAAGCACACCATCGGGAGGCCAGAAAACGCAAATGATGGAGTTACAAAGAGATTCCCAAAGCGATCGAGTTAGTGAGGTACGATCGATGGTGACTTTCAACTGCCTTATTAAGACAAAGATTTAAGACAAAAGGGCGAATGAGTTGTGTTTTCGATGTGATGAGAAATTTTCACCGGGGCATCGATGTAAGGACAAATTGCTATAAGTCTTGACTGTATGTGATGCGGAGGAAGGCGAAGAGGAAGCCAAGGAAGAAGAGGCAGCAATTTCATGGATTTCACCTAGAGGACAAGGTGTCTTTTTGAGAGGGGAGTAATGTTAGACTAATGAAAACTTATGTTAAGTGCAAATATAAAATGGGAAGGACAATTTAGTAATTTTACTTATTCACTAATTAAGGTTCAAGTATAAATAAGAGATTAAGTAGTCATTTAGGGTTTATACTCAGTTTTATCAAGTATTAGGAGTAATTATGAATTTTGAAAAAGATTAACTTATCTTTTGAATTGAAAGTCAGGATTATTCTTTCTTTTGATTCAAACAATAAAAATCAGCTCTAATTTAGCCCTAAATCCTCTCACACAAACAAGTATATTGAAGACTCTTCCTTAGAATACAAGTTTTCCTAAACATAAGCATGTTTATTTTAAAATATAAATTAATCTAACCACAAGTATCGATTACACCTAGAACCGATTTATTCTTAATCTAATAGCTATTACTATTGCTTTTTTACTAAATACGAATACTTTTTGCTTAGAGTACTACAAATTATTTGATGCATAATCAATACTTTGAATAAGTCCTATATGAAATTGATATGAGTGGTCTTGACTGCTCTTCGAGTCCTATTTAAACCCTATTTGATATTAAGGTTAGACAATTGTAGTTTAAAAACTACAGCGTTTGATAAATATTAACTATTGTAAATTAGAATCTAAATTAATTCGATTCACTACCTCTATAATGAAAAATTTATAATATATTTACTATTTTTATCAAAATCATTATTTAAGAATCATATTTACTTAGTTTAAAAATTTCTTTTTTTTACATAGAAAATCCAAAGCTTATACTTCGCTAGCTAGCAGTGTTGAAAAAAACCAATTGAATTGAATCATCTAAATCAGAAGAACTCACTTAGAAGTCACATTATCCTTCTAAAATTTATTTTCTTAGATTTCTTTGAAAACATCCCTTGAAAACTTCAGAACTCATAAAAATAATGAATATGACAGAAAAATTAAAGAATAAATTTAATCTTTCGTAATAAAATGATTTGTGGCCTCCAAACTCATTGAACTAACTTCTAAAAACATTTCAAAATATGTATGTCGGATGATGATCTAATGAGAACCAAGACCCACCATATGGTGTGCATGGAACACATGGCAGAATTTTATGTCTTGTGTCAATAATGTTTAAGAAATGGATTAACTAAACAGCAACATGTGACAGTGAGCACCGTCACCACCTAGATCATTAGCCATATATAGTAATGATCTAGTGGATGTGAAAACAAATGTCCCGTGACATTATCTGACTAATCTACAACTTCAGTGCTCTTCGAAAGCTGTCATAGAATCATAACATATGTTCAGGGGGAGAATTGTGTGGGATGTACCCCATTCCCTTCAAAATACCCAATATATACCTAAAATTATAACACTCTTAAATTTTACACATATATACTCTAAAAAATTTGAGAAAGTACAAAAATAACCACAACTAAATCCTCATAAAACTAAACCCAACTCCTCAAAGTCGGGTAAATAGTCGAGAATACTCGACTTCAACCAAACCATACACAATTAGTAATTCAGCATAAATTCTCGACTTTTTCATGTTAGTCGGGTAAATAGAGAATACTCGACTTCAATTGAAATAAAAAATTATCTGAAAAATTTTTAATTTTTTCAAGTAAGTCGAGTAAAGAGTCGAGAATACCCGACTTTAATTTAACCTTTTAATTAAGTCAGGTAAAAAGTCGAGTATACTCGACTTTAGTTATATTATTATGTAGAAGTCACGAGAGAGAAAGTAAATGTAAATAGATAATTTTTTAAGGTTATTTTTGATTTTTTACACTTTTAGGAGATATATGTATATAATAGGGTATAGATTTAGCATTTAAGAACAAATAAGGTATATTTAAATAAAAAATCCATGTGCAGGTGCTCATTAGATCATGTTCCCAATCTGAAAATAGAGTTTTTCCTTTTAAAGCGTGAAATGCAACAAAATCTCATAAAATACTTTTAATAAGAGCGTTTTAGTAAGTAACATTTACGTACGGCCCATAATACCAAACTAATTCAGCTCGTGGCCCACTAATTCTCACTTCCCAAAAATTATTTCCCAACCATTAAATTTCAATCCAACGTATAAAAGTAACTGGTTGTAAGAAGAATTGTCTTAATAAGAAGGCTTCAAAAAATTAATTTTCAAATTCCAGATTTATTTTAGACACGCTTCAATGATCATTCTTACTTTCTTAAATCTTACGGCAACTTTAAAATTAATAAAGAAGCTAAAGAGGGTCAGTCCTGAGCTCCCTAATTAATCAACATTAAAAAAGAAACTAGATAGAGGAGCGGGCACTGTGGATGAAGAAATATCACTTCCATCGCAGGTGAGCAGAAATTATCCCAAAATCAAGTCGGTTAGCGCTGCTGCTGCCACATTGCACGTGGAGAGCAATTTTGTCGCACCGAAGATAGCAATCACATCACCAAACAGTTTCCCTTTTTTGAGATGACACTTATTTTAAACTGAACAGTGAACACCGCGTGACCATGACGCATTCAAGAAACCGACTAAATTGCCTTCCCAGTTTACTGTAGAGAGCCTAAATTGTATTCTATTCATACAACATTAACATTTTTGGAAAGGGAAAAGAAAAGAAAAGGAGGAGGGGAAGGCGTACCTGTCGGCGCTACAGAACTCGTAAAGCCTACCGCGGCTGGAGAAGATGATGAGCGCCAAGTCGACGTCGCAGAGGACGGAGAGCTCACGAGCCTTCTTGATCAATCCGCTACGCCGCTTTGAGAAAGTTACTTGACATCGGCTTTTGTCTTCGATTCGCTGCAGTTGAAGCTTTCTCCGGCCCATTTTCTGACCCAATGCCGCCCTAGATTGAGAAAAGGAGCACAGCAGATAAGGCGGAAATTAGGGTCGCTTGGTGGTACTTTATAAGAGTAAAGCACAGCAGTGCTGACAGTGTGTGTGAATAAATCGGTCGATCGAAAGTCCGACGCGAGGACGTCTGACAATTCGACACGTGTCTCCGAGGGCATCCTTCGTGCTTTTGTTGCGGGCTTGCGGCTGCTTTTTTATTTGTTTTCTAATGCTACGTTTGCCGTGCGTGTTATTTGTTGTCGTATTTTTAAGGTTTTTTTTTTTTTGGGGGGTTCTTTCGGCACGCCTAGTTTTATTTGTTTATTATTTTATTTCGAAGAAAGATTAGATTACTCTGTTTAGAAACAAATAAATTACTCTAATTAGAAAGAGTGAACTTGTTTACACACCCTTTGTTTATTTTTTTAAAAATAAAACAACATTTTGTTGCCATAGGACCCAGTGGCTAGTGGATAAAATGTATGATTAAAGTAAGTTACCAGATTAACCAGCCAACTACGGCCCACCACGGCAATGTCTTCTCACGTCAAACCTCCAAATTTGTTGTATAATTATTCTACTGGAATCACTTAAGTGCCGACACCAAATAAATTATTATTTCTTTTTCCAAGTCAACAGGTTAGCAGCTTAGTTTATTACTGCAGATAGACCTGAGTTTACGCAGCTGAAGCAATGATTAAAGGAGAGACCCGAACGGCATGTCTAGTCCTGTGGGTCCTACAAATTAATTCTTCTAGGACAGTAAAATTTTTTAATGATTGAATTATTTAATAAAAAAATATATTTTGTAATTAAAAAAATAATTCATAGAAATTTTTATTCATTTATTAGGGCCGTTTGTAATTTATTTTTTTAGAAGCTCAATTATTATTTTTAAAAGTTAAAAATTAATTTTAATATTTGATAAAAAATTTTAAATTACTTTTTTATAAAATCATTAAATCCTATAGTTTTTTTTTTTTTAAAAAGAGGGGGAATAGTTTTTCAAAATCTGATTTTGAGGATTAGTTTTATATTTAATAAAATTTTATATATCTACATATATATTATAAAATTATCTTTATTAATTAAATAAAATTTTAATTTTAAAGATATTATTATTACCAATAACAAAATAAAATTAAAATTAATAATGTACAATATTTATTTTAGTTATTAATTATTATGTGTACAAAATAAAAAAAAATATTTTATATACATGTTTGTAAATGTGTAAATAATTTTTATTTAATATTATGTCAAATTCAATTATTTATATTCTTATAACAAATTAGCGGTAATATTTACCAAAAAACAAATGCTTTTAAAACTCAAGGTATTTTAAAAAATAAATTTTACCAAATATTTACCCTGATTTTTTTCATATCCAATTATTTTTATAGTAGAACTAACAACAATTATTTTAAAACGTACAATATTATCAAATTGGCTCTTAATTAATTTTCATTCACATTAATTTAAACAATGAACACTACAAAAAAAATTGTTAATAATAATAATAATAAATCTTACGACTTTATTTTTTTATTAAAATTGATTTCTTGCATTTTATTTAATAAAATATGAAAGAGATCATATGGGCCAAAAGCAGTTTAATCCTCGTAATTGAATTATGATAACTTCCTGCCATCTTAGTGGTTTTAACAAATAAAAATTATGGTAAAATATACTTGTACAAGAATTTGAATTTTTGTCTTTACCCTTTGCTCAATGAGTTTTAATTGTACTAATTTAATTATTTAATTATTAAATAAATAAAATATAATATTTATAATGATGTCACTAATAAAATTATTATCATGATTCAATCAATCTTAAACTAAACTAAACACAATATACATTTAAAATAATTCATCCTACGTTATTCTATAGGAAAATTATTTTTACACTATCTTATTTTGTTGTATATACATCTAACTATTAAAAAAATCGACATACTTTATGTGGCACTTATATTTTTAAATTTATACCAATCAACCACTTTACCATTAACACCATCAAAATTTGTTAAAAAATTTAAATAAAATGATTATTTTTCCATGAATGTATTAAAAATATTATTTTATCCTTTAAAACTTAAAAAAATGACAACCGATAAGTATTGATTTGTGGGTTATCCTCTCGATAGTGGGTTATCCTCTCAATAGATCTTTGTACTATATTATAAGCAAATCAATCATGATTCCCAGTGATAAATTACTTTCTACATTTTTATAATATCAAATTTAGGCCGGTACTTACTGAATTTGATGTCTTCATCGGCATGATTTTTGGTTTGTTTTTTTGTTTTTGGATGCTTTATGTATATGAT
Organism: Citrus trifoliata; assembly: GCA_018350135.1. Classification (NCBI taxonomy): domain Eukaryota; kingdom Viridiplantae; phylum Streptophyta; class Magnoliopsida; order Sapindales; family Rutaceae; genus Citrus; species Citrus trifoliata. The sequence continues at coordinate 4,484,764 of CM031387.1, forward strand.
TCTTATTGGCACTTTGCTTTTGTTCGAGTTTTTCTTTTCTTCTTATTTATTATTATTATTATTATTATTATTATTATTATTATTGGTTGGAGGTGATAATATAGAAAATACTTATTTGCATTTGTGCTGTCACCATGTTGAGGTCAGGATTCGTATGTAGCATCAAAGTAAGTATAAAATGTGAGAAATGGAAGGTGAATGGGATTGGGATGTCTTACGTCTACCGTTTTACACATCAAAGCCGACAAAGCGTGCAGCTGGAAAACAAGTGAAGATATATATATATATATATATATATATTCACACAGCAGATACATTCACATCGCCGGTTTTAGACAATTCCTTATCCAGACACCACCACTGATGGAGTAAAAAGTTGTCTAATTTCACAAAATATCTCCCATAATTAAAGTTTCTTTTGCCGAGAAATTAGATAATAAAGATTCGACGATTATATAAATGTCTTTGTTAAACGACAATTAGTGGCGAGATGCCGCCACATCAGTTGTTTCAATTTCCTCCGTTATTTAGGGAATATTTAGTACAGACTTATCTAATATTTAAAAGTAATTTAATTTAAAAAAATTTATAATTTTTTATGTTGTTTAGTTTTATTTTAAGTATAATTTTTTACCATTAAATAAATTATTTTACTTTTACTAATAAAAATTCAAATTGTAACCTTTTAGAATAGAGGTTCCAAAGCTTCTTTAAAATATTAAATTCTCCTTCATTTACATTTCTTTTTATTTGACTTTTCTAGTGATTTTTTTTTGTTTGTAGATTTTAAGTTCTAGTTGCCATATAGGTGGTTGCAATTATAGAGGTACAATTATCGAATTATTTATAGCAAATTCTTATTTAATCCCTATATTTGAGCTTAAGCGTTTGATTAATTCTTATATTTTGAAATACATTAAGATACCCTACTATTAAATTTGTTACATTCTTATGCCTTAACTTTTTTCTTATTTTTACAATAATACTCTTGCAATAATATTTTTTGCATTAATTTTTTAATCTAAAAAAAGTTGATTAATAAATTAACCAATAATTACTTATTAGCAAATTAAGAAATAAATATACAATTGCTATTTGTCATAACCTTACTACAATCTTGTTAATTATTATTTATAAATAAATTAATGCCAGCCAATTTAAATTAAGTTTAATACCCTTGCACCAATCCTATTGATAACCTTGTTTTTTATAAAAAAATAACTTAACTTACCAATTCACCCAAAAAGTAAAATGATATTAGCTCATTTTTATTTTACTTTTTAGGCTAATTTGATGAATTCACATTTTTCCTTTTCATTAATATCTCCAAAAATATTATTATTAGGGTATTATTGTACAAACAAAAAAAACGTAAGGATAGGATTGTAATATAATTACTAGCAAGTATGGAAGGGCAAAATACCCGACCCGACCCGATCTAATCTAAAAAATTTCGGGATCGGATTGGATTAGGTTGTAAATAAAACCCGATCGAGTGCATTTGTGTCAAAACAATCGGATTCACTCGATTCGATTCGAAAACCCAATCAAATTGACTCAAAAATTTAAAAAAAAACCCCCGATTGTCCTAATTCTTAAACTATAAATTGAATTTTACACACACCACACACACAAACCATCACAAACAATCACTGCCATTAATACCATACACAAACCAACACTCAAGCAACCAACCCACTACTGACGGACGTACACAGGCACACCCAAATCCAAACAAACAAAACACAAACAGTCAAATACACACACACACAAAGTTCAAGATCCGACCCAATCCGGCCACCATACGCAGCAACCACTGCCGCGAACGACGCCAACCGAAGCTGATTCGTGAGGATCGTGACCCAATCTACTGATTTAGTGCTACCAAGCACCGGATCTGCTGCGCCACCTTCACACCTCCAATCATCCACTCCACCATCACCCGATTCAATTAAAGCTCCCTCTGATTCAAACTTCATTTTGCTATTAACTTTAAGTTTTTGGAAGCCTTGTCCTTTGATACTTGATGGTGATGGTTTATACATTAATTATATATTATTTTATGTTACATGAGAAAGTGAAATGTTAATTGTAATTTGGTATGTTAACCTGAATCTAATCTGAACCCTATCTAATCCGAATCCGATATGATCCAATCCGAATATAATTCGAATAAGATCGAGTTATAAGTTCGGGGTAGAGTTAAGATACAGCTGCTGTGGAAAAAAAAACTGTGACTATAAAATAAAAAGTAATAATACGTAGTCAATATAAATTTTAAATATTAATTTTGATAAAATTATTATAAATATAATAATTTTTTTATTGTATAAATGAAAAATTATATCAACATAACTTTCAAGATATAACAGTTAGTGTTTACTAAATATTTTAATATTGTAACTTTTAACGTATAACTGTCCAACTTGAATTTCAAACGCACTTTACATAGCACTAGTACTTTTGGCGAAGTATATCTCATAACCTATGGATTTTATAGAATTTATACTTATGGGTAGTGATTATGTTAAAGATCATAAAAGAATTCTTTTTGGGCTTCATTTTTGGGCTACACTTAAGTCATCTCGTTTTTTATTATGGACTTTTTTTTTACTGTTTATGGGCATGCTTGATGGAATGGATACATAACCCTGTGCATTTTGGGTTTGCCTATTCGCTTGAATTAGAATGCGAGCTTCAACTATAGCTGAAAGTAACAAGAAGCTCCCGAAAATAAGAGTTTGTAGAAAAGTCAAAAGCAGAGAGCAAGTGAGTCTTCTTAAGTTGTTGCATTATCTCAATCACATAGGATGTCCTGTATTACTAAAATTACAATAGAAAAGTCTTTCAAAAGTTTTATCAAGTAATAGTTGATCATTGATAATTCAATATTTGAACTTCCTTTTCTTTAAATTATTCACATAAGTATTTTATATTTTCTTATGAGCTATTCCATTAATAATTTTCTATACTCAATTAAAGTTACCATTTGATAGCTGCCTATCAAGCTCATTTTTATAAATATAATGCTTAAGAGTCCTAAATTGGGTTGAGTTGAAGTAAAACCTTGATAGTTCATATTCACTTATTAGCATTTTTCTTCCTGAACTATGCTAACTAAGTACTTTGTACAGTGCAGCCAGCATTGATAAAGCTCTATCTGGGAGACTGGGACTAACTATTGTTAATATTTTGAAGGAATTGGAGCAGTTGTTGCTACATATTAATCTCCTACCATCAATGATAAATACTATTGAATGATTTGTCGTTCTTTGAGCATCAATTCCTATACAGTTTACAATTCGTGATAATATCATGTCATATACTAGACATTAAAATTATTTTGTGTGCTCCTATTTCTTGTGTTTATATATATATATAATAGATTATAGTTTCATCCATTATAGATTTGTATTCATAAGTAGATGCATGCTATTATTTAAATATATTTTTTTATAGGTTCAAAAAAATGGTTTAATAGGAGCACTATCACAAAATCAGGATTAATAAAAATTTAAAATCCTACACATAGTGTACAACATGAATTTGCATGTTGTCAAATCTCATTAATTATCTATTTGATTGGCAACATTACTTGAATGCTGTCAAATAACCAACAGCAACACTCAAGATGACTTTTGACAATGAGTTCTACGCATTAATTGTTAAAAGTAATTCACGTTTAGCGTTGTTGGGACAGCCATTTGGCAACAAGCATTGCCTTTTGCCTGTTGTTATAAGTCATTTTTCTTGTAGGAATATAATTTAACGAGAACAAAATCCGGGTGGGAGTTGAATAGCAACCCAAATTCTTGAGAGTTGAGGGCAGCCCAGTTCCCAGGGAGATCAATAAGCTGCTGCTGCTGGTCTAGCTAGGTTACCTTTAAAATTTTGGTTTTATTTTTTTTTCCTTAATATCTCATATAACTCACACAAACAATTCAATTTCAACTATAATTATCAAATAAAATCATTGAAATTTAACCAATAGTTAGGGAAACAAGATCAAATGGCTTTGGTTTCTATTCTATGTTTATAGAAAGACCAGTGTCTGAAACTTGGTGGACACTGGGAGTTTAGCATATGATAGAGCAATGCTACGCAAGAGCACATCCACACAGTTATATGATCCAAACATATGCAGCTAATTAACAATTATTCTCAAACAAGGCTTTGTTTAAGTAAAGATAAGCGCGGTGATTGAAAATACACGCACACACAACATAGCTATATATCGTCATCAGTTTCCCTAAAGTGCAGGATCACTGTAGAGTTATTATAATAAATCCTTATGATTACGTGTTCCTAATCACTGAATAGGGTTGCTTACAAAGGGATACAAAGTTGCTGATTCTTATGGATCAACTGCAATACATTGACTGGTAATGCCCGCTCTCTTAGCATGGTAGCCATCCTTGCATGTAATTATTCAGACTCGGGCCTGCTGTGACAACCGATATTGGGTCCGCAGGCTGGTATCTGTGGTTCATTGAATTGATTTAATGAGATTATGCAAACTCATAAAAGCATAAATTATATGTTAGGCACCACGGTTAAATTTCTTATGTGAAACAATAATTAGGGCTTACCCAATTTGCAATGTGGGTTCACATTCCAAGGCGTGAAAGAAGGTATCGCCCTGAGGATGAGCTGGTTTAAGCCCATAACCACAATCTTCTTCACTAGGATTCAATTGAAGTGTGTTCACTTGGTATCCCTCCATCAACTGCAAACCAGCAAAATCGGCGTGCCTTAGCGTCATCGTCTGATAGTTTTACCGTGGTGCAATTTGTTATATTAACAATTTAATAGTAACATTCTTCACAGCAAACATTGGGATCTAAAGTGCACAAGGTTTTTTAGGTAGTTGCATAACTTACCCTTTGTTTGAGGGTCTTATTTGCTTCGCTCAGCAACTGTTCCTGCATTTGTAAGAATTAAAAGCTCAAGTGAGTGGAAAATGAAAACGATTAATAAAGATGAAGTTTACGACCATACCTTATGTTGCAGTTCAGTAAGGGTATCCAGCATGTACTGAGTCTGTAAAAGCAAGTATAATATGAAAGTGAGTTACCTATCTTTTGGATTCTGTAAAAGCATGTATAATATAAAACTGAGTTACCTATCTTTTGGATTACACTTTAAATTATCCTTTGTTTAAGTTATTGGTTATATGTGAGATTTATGACTTTGGTGAAATCAGCTTTAAACCCTTTCTTATTGAACTCCTACCGCATGTAACCCTTAGCCAATCCAACGGATCAGGTCAGAGTAAATAGACACTTGGCGAGAATCCAATGAATGAGAGGGTAGATACAAGAAAATCCCAAATCATATCTATAATATATTTACATTCTAGAATGGATGATACATTCATAAAATGCCATTACACAAAAGAAATTCAAGGAAGCACTAACCATGCCTAATAAAATTTGCTGGATTTCAATACAGAAAGTGCCTTATTTACTCGTTCCATATATGTCAAAAATTGTTATAATCACTCTAGTCCATATGAATTTTTTAAAATATACTGCATAACAATTGTGATTTTGTCTCCCATTTAGCTTCACAAACACACCCTCATTTCTTTCTTCAAATTCAGAATATATAGGCAAGGCAGAAATATTAAACAAAGTTCTAATCTGATGTGATTGAATAACCACTTAGTTACACATTCTTTACAACATGTGTATTAAAAGAGAAATGTACTTTTAACTTTCAAAATGAAAACATGCATCTAGAGTAGCATATCCACTATATATGCAGATGAAGCTAGCAAACTTCTCATTATGATCCAAAGTAGTGAAAGTTTAAATATGAATAAGGATAATGTGGTAACTGTTGAAGCAAACGTACTCTTGTTGATCTGATCTGCTTCAATGACATATCAAGCTGCCTTTCAAGTGACTCAAGCTCTTTGCTGTTTAGAGGGCCAAGTTCTTCTCCAAGGAGATTCCTATTGATATACAAATCAGTGAACAATTAAATACATGGTACATTTTTAGATTATAAACTTAAAATCTGTACACCGCATTATCATTGCATTTTTTCATATGAGAAACAAAACGTGATTTCTATTAAAGCTTTGAACATTTCATTTAACTTGATTAGCTTGGACAACACGTTCGAGATCTTATGATTCGTATGTAGAACATAATATCACAACAGGTATGAAACTGACTCACCTTTGGGATCTCTGTAGGGCTTCATATCGTGCTTTAAGCTTCAGATATTCTTGCTGGCTACTTAGCTCCTACAACCACAGCAGTACAGTGAATCACTCAAACAGAAAGACACCATAAAGCAATGAGGACAAGCAGCCTTTGGTAGCACTGGGAGTAACACTGAAGGTGCAACAACCATGTTATCTTTGTTCCTTTTAGTTAGGATTGAGGGTTTTAGTCCTTCTACAGAGTTTCTTTTCAACAAAGACGTACATATGAATGACAATGTGTCAAAATTAAAATTAATGATTTGAGAACCTCTCCTAAACCTAGCAAGTTTTTGAGCCTTAAATAACCTTATGTAAAGCATTGTGCATGGACAAGCATATATCCAGAGGATCCCTAGACGTTCATCGATTTGGGTGGAGTAATTTTGGTTGAATCCTAGAGCTAGCTAAGCAGGTGGCATGAGATTCAAATTCAATAATAATTTATTGCATGAGAAACAGATACAAGGAAGCAAATTAACTGTTTGTCAGGAAAGCAAAAAATATAATTTCAAAGACTATTATATATAATATATACCTCAAGCTACATAACATTGTGCATCAACTAGGCACTCCATCAGCAATAAAACTATATATACGGTGGAGAAGACATGAATAAACTTTAGTGCTCACAGTGCATATTAATGCTTTTTTGATATTTTTTGGTCATACTTTCAGGAGTAAATTCTCGATAATACCAGTGTTTCCTTCTTCTTTTCAGAGAACTTGGCAATCTATTAAAATCCGTTTTCTCCTAATTAAAGTAACAAACGTACAAGAAGATTAGTACTCAATTTGTACTTTCAATTTTTCCCAATATTTCATAAAATAATTAGAGGATCAAGAATTCGCCTTGCATGTCAAAAAGTTCCATTCATTGTTTCAATGTAAGAAATTTAAAAGGAATTTGCCTTTTGTTTTTTGACCGATTTTATGATTTGGGTCCAATTTAAGTAAGTCCATTGAGTACAGATGCCGCAAGTATGAAATCGGATTTACAAATTAGGTTCTAATTGGCTTTGATCTAGTTGTTTCTAAATCATTATGCTTTGGTGATAACAATAAAATATGAATGCAGATACTAAAAGTAAGTAGCATACATTTAGAACCACTGCACGCGGAGATTGAATATTAGAATATCATTGAATTTTTTGAGTAGGCTGGCTATATCCTATATATGTTCTACAAAAGATGCCTTACTTAAAAATTTATGTCTTCAAGTTCTAAAACAGTATTGACATTTTGGCAGGGTAAGCAATTGAATCAGAAGACAAAAAGGGAAAGTTACATAAGAGATAATTGTATAGAAATAACCATTTACCAGGGCCTCCCTTGCGGACACATTCGGTTCTGGTGCTCCATAGTTGCACTTCTGGTACCTCTCAAGCGTTTTGAGCATGCTAATTAATTTTTCGCATGGGGTTATCAAAGGAAAGGAATACATTAGCCCTCCGCAAATTGCATAAATATATTAGTCAACAATGAAAGATGAATTGAAAAAAAAAAAAAAAAAAGGCATTATATAACACATCAAATTAAATGAACGCACTCACGCACTGATAGTTATATATTAACTATTATTACTGAACAATCAATCACAATGAGAGAACAAATAATTGAAAACTATTGCATGAAAGGTTATACAAAAAACTATTTTGATAGAAAAATAAACCTCAATAGGATCGGTTTGGTTCATGCTTTAGGGTCTGTTTCAGTTCTTAGGAAACAATTTGATAGAAAAATAAATATTCAGTTTCTAGTATTATGTTTCCATCTGCATAAAATTTATTAATGAAAAAAGGAATACATTATTAACCCTCCACAAATGCCATGGACATGAACATCAGTAGTCACTAGCTAGTGTTTGCACTGGCAATTAGGTAATTATTGATAAGTTTTAAATTAGAATGGGAGAGAAAGAAAAAAAAGATATAGGCCTCAATTCAAAAGGGTTTTAAGCAACACGAGGACATGTAGAGGAGGTTGTAACAAATAATCTGATAGAATAATATATAAAACAAAATATAAAAACTCGTTAATAACTGATTTTATTTGATTAATTAAAAATAGCTGTTTATAAATGAACTAAGACCCCTAAATCTTTAGGTTTAATCTTGAGATTTTATGTCCCTCATTTTTTTTAAAAGTTAAATAATATATGGGGACTGTAAATCAAGCTGTCTTTAATTTCCCTCATTGTACATTAAAAATTAATAAAACATCAAATTATCTAGCGAAGTATTGTAAGAAATTTTTTTTGGGGGGGGGGGGGGGGGGGGATTATATCTAGGTTATAATCACCGTTTCCAGTTTCCTTAAAATCTCTTTGTTAATCCATTTTGTATTCCACACAACTCAGAAGTTATTGTGCAGATTGTATGCCATCCGAATTTAACCCCCCAAGAAAAAAATAAGTAAAATAAAATAAAAAGACAGAAAAGAACATGATAAATATTACCTTCTAATCCAGTGAATGTACAAATAAAAAACCCTATTTTTTTCATACATAATAAATAATAAAAATTATAAAAAGAAGTTAAATATTAGATGTAGTTAAATCAGTCTTAACATGTCAATAGTCAATTCATCATAAATAGTTCAGATCTGAATCATGTGTCTGTTTGTGTGAGAAAGAAGGAAGCTTAAAATCAAAAGTAACTTCGGGAAGATGAAACCCTAGCTTAAGCTCTGAAAGAAGCAGCAGCAGCAGCAGCAGATATGGAGATGTCTCCATAAAAAGAACAACGCTATGATCCACTGGAAAGAACCAAAACTCTCATACAACAGAAAGAACTAACCTTGATCAAGAACACAATCTGAGCGGGGTAAATCACTAATAAATGTCTTAAATATTTGGCTTGATTTGGTCAGACTCATCAAAACAGAAATTAAGCATGATTTTTTTTTTTTGGGCTGAAAACTGCAGAAAGCATGAAATAAAATACCAAAAAAAAAAATAAAAATCGCTGTCCCTCTATCAGAATTTGTATGTTTAAGCTTCATGAGATCTAATTAAACTAAAATAAAGAAAATAGCTTGAACTATTTGGAAGAACCAATAAATTTACTAATAAAGAACAAAAATAAGGTGACTACTTGAAATTAGGTTTGATTTGCTTTGGAAAAATTGAATATTAATAGATCAGGTGAACTTTTTCGAAGTAAGAAGAAAAAAAAAATGAAGCAAAAACGGAAAAAGAAGAAAACAAAAATGGAAATGAAAGTGTGAATAGGCGAAAACAAATGAAAAAAAGAAAAACAAAGAGAGGAAATTAATTAGAGTGAATATAACAGTGATAATAATACATTAAAAGATGTAAGAGTGAGGTGTGTGAGTATCTTCTTTTGATGAATTTTGCAGTTGCAGATCTAAACAAGAATAAGAAGAGGGAAACAGTGAAGCTGCTAAAAACGCCGAGACATTCACCAAAAGGGCAAAAAACTCAACTCCAGTCTCCAAAGAAACAATACTTTCTCCTCTTTATCAATATTTTTTTTTTTTGGGATGATCAAAAACAGCAAAAAATAATCTTTCTTATGGTTTCAAGATCCAAAGTCGGAATTCAAAACAAGAAACCAAGCAAAAGAAAGAATCTCTCATAGACCCCCCCACCCTAGCTAAACCAAGTGAGAAGAGAGAGAGAGAGAGAGAAAGAGAGAGCTTTTTTGTGTTGTGTTTCATAATTTTCATTTAATTACAGCTGTTTAGTTGTTTTGGTGATAACATATCTGTATGCATATGCGCATACCTTGAACTACTGCAAAACTCGTACAGCTTTCCTCTATTGGAGAAAATGATGAGAGCAACCTCAGCATCACAAAGAACGGAAAGCTCATAAGCTTTCTTCAAAAGGCCATTTCTTCTCTTTGCAAAGGTCACTTGCCTGTTGATCTTGTTCTCTATCCTCTTCAACTCAACCCTACCCCTTCCCATTTTCTTCTCCTTACTTTCTTCTTCTATCACTATATTCATATATCTATTTATAATCTATCACTTCTAGTATTATTATATTGCCTCCGCTGTTGCCTCTTCGATCTTTTTCCTATACCTTTTCTTTTTGCCCTATTATTATTATTATTATTATTATTATTATTATTATTAGGTCTGTATGACTTCATTTTGACTCTTATTGTTATCATATAAGTGAATAACAAATCAATAAGCGCGTAGATCAACTAGTATGAGATTGTTCTAATTTAACTAAGGTCCTTGATTCGAGACTTGGGAATACAGCTATATTAAATACTTATTGGAAGAGTTTTATTGCCGAGTGATCTTACTCGGCTCGAATTTGCCTTAGTGATCTTACTCGACTCGAATTTAGATTAGTCGGGAGAGAACTTTACCACCCTAGTAGTTCTACTCGGCTCGAATCTGAATTAATCAGAGTCCAATGTAATTTTTAAATATCAGATGATTTAATATACTGAAAAAAATAGAAATATAAAACAAAACGAATGTTATGGAGCGTTATTTTGTTTTTAGCTTTGCATTCCTTTATTTTTACTTTTATTGTTGTTATTATTATACCCTATTTCTTTGATCAGACGGTGGAGAGGCCATGGAGGAAAACCTTAGACATTTTTTTTCTTAAAAAAATAAATAAGGGAAATCCCAGACTTAGAAGAGGAGAGGTGAGGTAATTAAATAAATGGACATTGACACGTGTCGAGATGAGAAGTGAACGAGGTTTTTGATTATCCCCACCTGACTATTTCCTTCGGCCAATTACGTGTAAAGCTGAAACAGAACAGCTTCGTAGTTCCGTTGTTTTCTATAAAAATTCACTGGTTTACCCCTCGGGATTGTCTGAAAAATAAAGATAACAAGTGATTGATTTTACTTAATAAAATAAAACAAGGTACAAAGATAAGAATAGATCGGTATATATATATAAATCCAGATTTCTCTTCATTTTTTAGTTCTGATTTTGCATCAGATGCCTAAAGTATGTGCACCTTCTCCCATGGCTATAAATTTCAAATTTCTTTTTCCTTTCTTAAATTGGCTTGGTGGCGGTGCTTCCACCCTTTATCACAAAAACGACAATGTAATTATTCCCACCATTTTCTGCCTGCTGCACCTGACTCTCGCTGCAATAAGACCGCATCAGATCAGCATCCATTACCGCTTTTGAGTTTTGCAAGAAATTAACTCAAGGGTATATGCAATTCCATCAATTTATACGATCACGTACCGAATTACATTTTAGAAAGTGATCATTTATATTGTGTAAAAGTCCAAAAAAAACTTTACAAATAAGTGACATATATATACCATTCTGTGTTTCTCGAATCAGAAAGGAAAACTATCCCAGAACTCAAAACATTTCATTACTTACATTGCCCAGACATGTGCAGCTAACACTGGATCATTATGTCAAGTTTTTCAAATTTGCCTTATCATAATGAGTTTAATGTAGTTCCCTCTACGCATTACTTATTTGGTTCATTGTTAAGGGATTGCGCGAAATAAAGTTAATGTCATCAAGTTTTTTTCCTTTGTGTACCCAGTATGATTAAGTTAGTAGAAAATTATGAAACCACTAGTCTACAATGTATATATATTTTTTTTTCTTTTTGCCGTTTCTGTGAGCAAGCAACCATTGGACTTAATTAGCTGCCAGGGCTTGGTGCATTAGGTAGACTTTGGTTTCATATTAATCAAAACGTTAATTGGGTTTGTGTTAAAAAAGGAAATATTGGATTGGAGTTCCAGAAAAAGCAGTACTTCCCTGAAACGTTAAGATTTTGACGAGTGACTTTAATTCAAATAACTTTAGAATAGGAAGAAAGATTGGCTAATGTAACTGCTTTTGACTTAAGAGGCACCAAAGCAACCGTGAAAAATACGAGGGGTAATTAAACTATCTGTAGTATAAGGATGAGGAAATTAAAAAGCCTTTTTTTTTTTCTTTTTTCTTTTTTTTCCAAAAGCCGTGCGTTGAATCAAAACATGTTTCGTGTTATGTGTGGCTAGGAATAAGAAGTGCTTATTTACTTGCTTGTTCAAGCTACCAAAGATAGAATAGAGACGGTATGGATTGATTAGTGCATATGAAGAAAAGCCACTAAAGTTTAAAATTAAGATTCTTGAGTTAAGATCAACTAGTGTCCATTGCGGCATTTACACATTCCCATTTTATTTTTGTTTTGAGTACGTAAACAAATCCCAAATATAGTCCAAGGAATATATGCCCAAGTTTCTTTTGGACCCATATGGCTAAAGACTACCATTCATTCATCAACATGATCGATTTACGTTTCATGGAAAAAGGTTTTTTTTTTGGGGGGGGGGGGGGGGGGGGGGGAAGGCGGTTGTTTATTGTTGCTATTCAAGCCTTTAATTAATTTAATTAGGACTAGCTATATTAATGAAAATTCTATAGTGATTAAATATTTGAAGCAAAGACGCAATTAGATGTGTTCAATGCATTATGTCGATTGTTGACGATATAGTTATACTCTCTAGTACGCGTTTATGTAAGCATAATATTTTTGTGATTGATAATAGTACAAATTATTTAAGTGTGATTTCACACTTATTAATCTCACAGGAAAAGTCAAAGCTTTAACTATTTTTCATTTAATTTGATTTTGAATTTTGATTGCGTATTTTTATAGAATTCTCTCTTATACTTGTGAGTGGATTAGATATTCCTCAAATACACATGAGGATGGACATATAAGTTGTGCTAATATCATATAATAGATGTAATAGATAGACGTAAATATCCATAGATCTCTAATTATATAATAAAAATTAATAATTTTTTTTTTTAAAAAAAGAAAAAATTAATCTCAAAGACTAAGATAATGTCTTTAAGGACTCATAAATAGAGCCACCTACATTGAACCAGTTGTTGCTCTCATATTTCCCATTCATGAGTAGGAAAAAACTGATATAAGGCGGGTTAAAAAGTTGGAGTGGGGACCAACAAAGGCATATCAATTGCATTGAGACAAAACCATCACATGGGTTCGTCTCTGATGGTTTTGTCTCAGAGACTTGAATGAAGTTTCAATAACTCTATTGCGGTCCAATGATTCATGACTTGGCACAACTTTGCATTGGCAAATCAATTAATTAATTGTGTGCATGAAGGTCCTAGAATACCACAATAAGAAAAAAAAAATCAATAATATTTCTCCTGCTCACAATAAGAAAAAAAATCAATAATATTTTAGTATCATGAAGGTCCACCACACTGTGTAAGAGACAATACCACACGTACTAGTACTACATGTTAAGCTAAAAAGAATTTTGGACAGACACTTACGAGATTATAAAGTAACGATAATATTGAAATTTAAAAATAAAAATAAAAGTGCTGGAGTATATTACTATCTCTCCCTTAAATAATTTCATGTCGCACACTACATTATTTGAAATAAAAATTTAGAAAAAAAAAATCACAATTATATATTACCATACCCTTGTGGAACACAGTAGCTAAAAACATGCAGCCTCAAAACCAACTTTCTGCTAGTTGCACTTGACGTAAAATTTGTTCACAATTTATTTTGAGTAATTTTCTCCAATTTTAAGAGCCAATTTAGGCCACGGTCGTCGTCATTAATTGTAGTGTTGAGTTGATTACAAGGAAGAGTCTAGGGGTCGTAAGATAGCATCAATAAATTAATAACAATTACCATAAATTAATAACAACATTGTCGTTCGGTGTTACAAATGTTTTATAACACACAAAGCGCAAGTACACGAGTTGCACATACAACCAAAAAAAAAACACTAATATTTACTTATAGATGCGCAATAGTCACGCCCAAATAGTTGAAAACAAGGTGTTAAATCATTGCTACGGAGCCATTGGTGGTGCTACGAAGCAGAAGTTCAAGATTTTGACGCCTTTCTAGCCAACCAAGAAAAGATAAACTTAAACAATTATGAAAGAGATATCGTATTAATTTCAAGATTTAGGATGGGTTATCTTAATTTCGGAGCATCTTTTGAACACCCCACTTCAACTCGTATGGTAATATTCCACAAAAATAATAAAACGTCCTATAATTTATATAGAAACTATATAACATAACCCTAAAGGCTTAGGATCAATTTGGTAATGCTGTAATTTTTAAAATAATTTTTATTAGTTGTGCTATAAAAATAAATAGTTGTTAAAAGATTCAGTTAAATATTTAGTGAAATTTATTTTTAAAAGTGCTGCAAGTCTTAAAAGCAATCATCTGTACTTAGTAAATTCTACAATAAGAATGCAAATGACTGAAATTGATATAATATTGAATAAAGTTTATTTATACATTTATAAATATGTATTATTGTTTATATATAATAATTGATTAGGTTAAAAAAATATTTTCATTTTATTCGTGTTTTTTTTAATGTTATAATTATCTCAATATAATTGATAAAATAACAATAATCTATTTAATTAATGATTTTATTTTCCAATTGAATATGAATAATTTTAGATTTTTATAATTTACGTGAAATTGTATTACATATAAAAATAAATTCTCAAAATTAAATTTTAAAAAGTTATTCCTTCCATACTTATCAAACTCTATTGTAAGATAGATAATTTTGGCAAAAATGATTTTTTTAAAAAATTACTAAATGCCAAAATTGGCTTTTAAGTGTTTCAAAATAATTTTTTAATCTACTTATAAGTAATTTCAAATGGGTCATTAATTAGAGTATTCTTGTTTGGTAGTAAAGAGTCTCTTGCGTATATTTATATTAAGAGTATTGATTGTAGTGAGCGACAATGTTTACCTTATGGTGAACGACACTATTATCACATTGTATGATTAATTTACAACTTCAATATTATTCATTGGGAGTTATATAGTGGACACAAATACTTACTAAATAGTTTGTCCTATATATAAATATACTATAGAGTCAATTTTTGTTTTCTAAATATTTGAAATACATCTAGTTCATTTTTTAACTCAATCGTAAAAATCATCACAAATCTGATCGAAAAAGTTACCATAAATTTTTTTTCTTGGGATATTATCATTTTAATACTAAAGTTTTACTGACATATCATGTCAGTACCAAGATTTGCTGAAAAGTATATTTTACTACCAAAATTTTACGCCATTATTAATTTATTACCATTCCGTTAACAACGTTAAAATTTTGCTGATGTCATAAGGGCATAAAAGACAATTCCAGCTATAAGAATAAAATTATCTATTAATTTGATAGATAAATTATTATTTTACTACCAAAATTTTAGGGGAATTATCATTTTACTACCAAACTCTTGGGAGAAACGACTTTTAACTCAATTTCCGTTAAACATTAACTTTTTCTTAACGGAATGATAATAAATTGATAACGACGCAAAAATTTGATAATAAAATATACTTTTCAACAAATCTTAATACTGCATGTCAATAAAATTTTAATTGTAAAATGATAATTACCTTTTTTTCTTTTACATACCGCACCGCGCATTTGACCGTTTGATTACGACAATCGACCAAAACCATTCCTGCCTTTATATCCACACCCTTCAATCATCAATCGAAATGGGGGCCACCACACAAATTTGGCGGATCTACTCGATCTGTCAAATTGCAGAAGCAAACACAATTAAAAGTGATGATGAAGTCGTACAACAACAACAACAACAACAAAATAATAATAATAATAATAATAAAAAATAAATAAATAAATAAATAAAATTAGAGGAGTGGTCCAGAGTCGATCCAGTCACCATTATTTATAACCCACTTCTCTAATCAAAGTTGCGGTGTTGTCAATTTCGAATAATTTCCTTTTATTAACCCACTTCTCTAATCAAAGTTGCTGCTCTCCTTAGCTATATGTGTATGGTACCATTGGAATTGGTTATTAAAAGAATCCACCATATGTATGGAAACACATTTCATAAGAGTATACATATATACATGCAAATATTTATTTGGGGTTTAACGTAAAAGGGTTCGACGAAAAAAAAGTTAACCATTTTTTGATATTATGTGTTTGCTGCTTCTTCGGTGAAAACTAGGAATCTAACAACAAATGTATTTTGCATAAATTTAGATTATTCACCTCGACAGTCATCGTGTAACAGTCATTTTGTCACGCCCTCCATTTCATCACCTCTTATATTTATACACACACGCGCACAGACACACAAAGACACAAAACAAAACCCAACCAATTTAGGTACTCTTTAGGCAGGACCAATGTGCTTTTTGTTTGAATAAGCACTCGAGAAGTGCTTCCGGAAAAGAACTTTCGGAAACGTTAAAGATTTAACCAACGTACTTTAACGTAGAACTAGAACTGAAGCAGAAGAAAAGGAAATTGGAGTCACAGGGGGGGGGGGGGGGGGGGGGTTTATTGTGCGCAAGTTGAATGATAAGCAGTTGGGGAAAATAAGGGAACTGTGGGTTGGGGACCAAAATGAAAGAAAGGCAAACTTCATGAAAATAAAATCAAATGGGTTTGGCGTTTTGAATGTGATGTGAGTGAGACCCACAACCACACAAGTACGTGTTAATGAATGTCAGATTTCAGGAGCTGGCTAAGTTACAGATTCAACTTAGCCAGCTCCTGATTGGTTAGCTAGCTACCAAACAAAAACATTTGCTTGCTTTTTCTCCATATGCAGGACAGGTGTGGTGCATGCATTGGGTGCGTATGTTACAGGATCTGTAAGGTAGACAGGTCCCAGATTTCATTCCATTTTAAGGAAGGCAGATTTCAACATCACCATAATGGCACGTGTACTGCATACCAATTTGGGGTTACTTCTCTTTAAGGAAGTCACGTCCAGTGGGGTTCTCTTGTGAAGCCCCACATTTAAAAGTCCTAATCTATCAGCATCGGCACAGCACCACATGAACATGAACAAGTGGAGTGGCTGCCTTTCGCTAGTAGTTTTCATTTTGCAGACGCTGTCGCGGAGCACAAACGATGCGCCATTTTTACACTCCTCTTCTTGTGAATTGTGAACTTTGTGGCGAGTGGCAAGTAATCCGATATTTGGTAAAAAGCAAGAACCGGATCTCGTTCTGCTAAATGCTAATCCGATATTTGGTAAAAAGCAAGAACCGGATCTCGTTCTCACATCTCATTTTCCTCAACTCTAATAAACAAATAATGAAAAAATTAAAATATTAAGTGAAAAATTAATTGTCAGAAAACATATTAATGATAAAATCATAATATCTTTAAAATATTATATTTTCTCTTTCAATTTTTTTTTGGCATTTTAATGCTTAAGGTAAATAGATTTTCTTAGTTATTTATTTGAAGGAGAGAAAAAGGGATATAACTCTCTCTATGAAGTAAATATTGCAATACGGTACAATAGTTTACCTGGTCCATATATCTCATTTAATACCTTCTCGACAATTTGGTAATTAATAATATTCTTGCAATTGACCGATGTATCTCAATGACGTTGCACACATAAGCCTTCTTATTAGTATTCAGGAGAATTTATAAATCAAATTTGTTGTAAGAGTAAGACTTTCACTGGCCGTCCACACAAGCGGATTCTGATTTGATTTCGCTCCGGGCCCATGGCAAATATTATGTTCAACTCTACTCTCTACATACTACTAGAATATAGACTTTAGCCGTAGGTTGACACTTGTGCTTTGACAAGTTGGGAAATTTTAGTTGTTATTTGGGGTAGAAGATTTTCTTTTGCGTCTTTTAGATGCTTTCTAGTTTTCCTCTTTAATGAGAAAAACTCTAATAACAATAATATCAAACACCTTCTTATCTGTTAAACCAAATATTAATTAATAAACGATTAGATTTGTCACATACTCATCTGTACATGATGGATCTAAGTATCTAACAATAAAAAAATGATAAAAATAAACACAAAATGACAAATAAGAATAATATACTTGGGATTCGAACACAAAATCTCTTAATGAACTTAAGTAATAAAATAATTTTCTCGACTGTACTAAACAATAACTATATATATATATATATATATATATTTCATGTAAAATTAACCATCCCTCCAGGGCGGCGGTGCTATTAAAAGGACATGCTGGCGTGCGAAAATGAGATGGGCGAGTAGTGAATATATAATGCAGAGGAGACGCGTTGCGTGGCGATGGAACTTGAACAATTAAGCAAATGGTGATGGGCATTTGGCTAGCTAGCTGTGGCCAATGGGAATGGGCAGTAGAACTTTCTTCACTTTTTATTTCTCATCAATAATGCTTCACTTTTGGACCCTTTTTTTCTTTTTTTTCCAACCACCGCACATGACTCATGAGAAAAGCGGAAAGTTAATGGCGACACATATTCTCAACTAATTTGTAAGCAGAGATAGTAATTGTCTTTGATAAGTTTGATGGCTATTTTCCAATTGATATTCTTTTTTTTTTTTTCATAAGATCCGTAAATGCATTTGATAGGTATTTGAAACTAGCTCTCTCTCTCTTTTCTTTTTTCTTTTTCCCTCTGTGTTGGACAAAATTATTGTAAAACAAGTTTTTACTACTAATTTATTGAAAGACGGATTTAATTTGTTTGTATTTAGGGGAGGAAAAAGAACACTCAATAGTTTGCTTAATGGATTATATATTACACTCGTTAAACTAATTAATTAGAACTCACAAATCCGCCCGCTTTATACCATAGTCCAGACAATCCTGGATATATAGAAGAACTTGTCCGTACTTAAAAGTAAGACAATTTCAGAAGTTTTTTATTATACCCGCTGAAGTAGGGGTTTTTTTTTTTTTTTATAGATAATCAAAGTTAAAGTACTTTTAGAGAAGCCTGTTATAACAGCACCGATTTCGGACAAGTATCTGGGATCACTTTAAGGTTATACAATTTGGCTGTAAATTGAATTTGATAATATTAAATTTCGTAAACCTGCATGCAGGAGGATTGTTATATCGACCTGTCCGAATCACAAATGGATGTGACCACATAATCCAACAAGTGAGCTGGTCTGATTATGATAGCAGCTTGTGGGGGGCAGGTGACAGGTTACGTCTTTCATTTTGTGGGTTTTGCTTGTCCGCAACTCCAAGTGGAGCCCCTGTTCGTCTCCTTAACCGCAATTATTATCTCCAGTTTAGAGTTTATGCTCCTAATGCTGCTCGCATTAATTGTATACAACTATGATTGTTCTGAGAGTCAACAATGGGCTAGCAGCGTGTGCCTTAATCGCACATTTAAGAGAAATCTCGAGGCTTTGATGTCTCGAGGTAGTAATTTGAATGGGCACGTAGTATCTTATTCGTACTGTGACAGATTCGAGCAATTTAACCACTTAACTCGATACAAATTTTAAATGTATCATAATCGTGTCACATTTTTCTTTTTCTTTTTTAACAAATTATTCTTTTAACATGTTTTACTTTATTTTTCTAAAACAATTGTACTCTTTTTAAAAAAGAATGAAAAATAAAACGAGTTTCTATGGGATAAAAAAAAAAAAGTCAACACACTAAAATTAATAAAATCGTTAACGGTTTCATAAATTGGTTTACACGACATAAACTCTAAATCAACCTCTAAATGAGTAAACATGCAGTAACAATCTTGTCATCTTAAGTGAACCTAAACTTATTAATTTCATATTATTAAATTACTACCTCTACCGGGACGTCTATACCAATTATGTTTTGAAATGTACGTATCTTGATGTATCTTTGTAAAGCATGTTTCAGTCTTAGTTCTGAAAATCGAAGAAATCTGTTTAGGTTTCATTCATTTTACTATCAGTACAGAAATAATGTTGCTCGTATCAGGTAACTATATTAATGGCTTAGTAAATGAATAGAGCTTCTGTGTCTGTCTGTGAGAAAATAATTGATGGCAGATGCGATGCCAATCACATAAAAGCCATATGTGCTTGTCATACTCATAATAATGCATTATGTGCATGCATGTTACACGCTCAGCTATCTCCTTCGCAAGTGGAAGCAAATAAGCAGGTCACATTCCATTTTCTAAATATATAAGAAATAATTGAGTAGTTCACATGATGCAGTAAGAAAATTTTGCAAGCTAATTAAAATTTTAGCTGAAGATGTCTTTGAATCTTCAAGATTTCAACAAAGGGGTAAGGGCATGTAAAAGTACCATGACTTTGAAGTAAAAATTTCAAGAATGCTTAAAAATGAAAAAGCAGAGGGAAAAAGAAAAAAAGCTTTGTAAGGTTTTCAATCAATAAGAGAAATTTGGTCGTGCTGGCTGGTATAGCATCCACTGGACTACTCTTTTTAATCGTTAATTAATATATAGTTACTGATCTATAACAAATTCTTTCTATTACCATAAAAATTCAATCTAGCGAAATACGTCTAATGACAAAAATTCATTTTTTTAAAAATGATAGAAGAGTAAGTAATAAATACTAAATTAATTTTTTTAGCTCCTACCTCCTTTAAGATTCGAATAGAAAAGTGATTAGCAAATAAAATTACTTAAAACCACCGCCCAGTACCCAAGGGTCAAAAAGCTCATTTAAATAATCATTCATTTACCATTGGATAGGTAAAAACACCAGCAGTCATGAACAGGCTCTCGTGTTGTAAATTTGTTGCGAGGCCAACAGGCCTGGCTAAGTTTTAATGTCTTAGGCCTTTACTGTTATCCTAATGGCGAGACATTGAGATGGGCTTTGATTTTCCAATTACGAACAGAACACCAGTCAGTCACTGCTAGATTTGGTTTGTTCAATTTGCACTTTACTCACGAAGTGCATCGCTTTGTTTATAATTAAAATTTTATAATCCTGAGAGGTAATTGGGAGTCAGGACTTTATTTAAAAAAAATCAAGCCATCTTCAGCTTCCTTGTAAAAAGGTTAAGAGAATTCATTTTTTTCTGGAGCATCCTTCAAATTTAAATAAATATGATCGGTTTACACAATGATTGGATGGATGGATCCTTTTTGTTGAATGTCTCGTGGGAATTTATTCAAAATCTTCCCATAGCTAATATGCTTAACGCGTAGGCACGAATGTTGCTGTACTACTGCCTGTTTCCAATTTTTATACAATACTGTCACAGGACCATGCGAATTCATAGATTAATTCTTTTATTTTTCTATCAATTTTTTTTTGGTTCTCATTGTCTTTTAAGTATTAAACATCTCCATTAATCATGAGGTTTAAAACTCTTGACATACATATAAAAATTAAAGTAATTTTAATGAAATGATGAGAAATGATTTATGTCATTAGTATTGCACAAAAGAGTCGTACTTGTACATATTGCATAGCCTGATACGTATTATTAATTAAAGTAATCTCCTTGCTTTCAGCATATAGTGATTCTAGCATAGCCTGATACGTATTATTAATTAAAGAGAGTTGGAATCGGCTCTCTCTCTTGTTTGAATCGCTCTTGCACGTACAATATATATTGTGCTGCCTTCATGTCGACGTCCTCATCCTTCATGTCGACGTCCTCATCGCCAGCATAATCAAGGAAGGGGAAGCCATTGGTGTCACGGCGACCGCCGTTCATCATCGGCACCCTTTGCGTGGTTGAAACATTTGGCATATCTTGATGATGAGTCAGATAACTTACGGTAGAAGGAGTAGCATTATTTCGAGCAGAGGGGCCATGGCTGGGCCTCAGGCTGATCACCTTGTTATTGTTGCTAACACGTTGCACTTGTGGCCAACTTCGTCTGGTCACCACTTTTGAAAATGCCCTGCCCAGCTTACTCTTCATCAATCCCCTTGGCTTATTATACTCTCTACTCTCCATTACAGCTGCTTGATTAACTGCTCCTGGGAGGGCTTGGAGTGGTGTCTCTTTTAATAGGGTTTCGTGGATAGAGATGGGAGTAACATCAATGTCACAGCTTTGGATTGGCCCACTTTAATTCCGTCAGATAGATATTTGTTGTTTATCTAGAATTTTGTATCAATCACTTTTAATCCTCCTCACATTGTACGGCCGTACAAGGGTTGGATAATATATTCCCCCTACCTATTTTTTTAATAGAGGGTGTAGCAATAGCATGATATTATTTATATGATGTGGGACTATATTTATGGATAAACTTTTATGATTATGCTTTCACGACCAGCTGCTAGAAAGATTTGGGTTCTTTTTCTTTATTCCTTGATCTTTGATATGTATCATGTGTGTCACTAATTATTAATTTGCCGAAAGATTTGAGCTCATAATATCTTTGTACAGAGAATTTACCCCTTAAAGAAATCCTCAAAGCAAGCATGCATAATAGTGAGGCCAAAAGCACTCAAATTCTCAGCAATTAAAAAAGAGCGACACGAATCATTAAACCGACAAATACAGAGAGCTAGACGTGTGCTTTCCCCTTTGATGCTTTATTCCTTAGTAACTAGTAGTAATGTGACAGAATGTGTTATGAGGCATAAACTATCAAGGTGTCTAACATCTTTACGGCGTCGTTTTCCCAGTACCCACCACCACCATAACCCATGACGTGAGACCAAAATGCTAGTAATTAGATCACCCATTTTCCCAGCACGCTAAGAATTCGCTGTCCTGATTTTCTGTCTTTCTTTATTTTTTCTCCAGGTTTTTGAAATACTCAAAACGGAAAAATTTGATCACGTTTAGATTTCGTATTCTCAATCTATTCATTGTATTATATCTGTCTGTTAATTTACACACACATATATGTTGGGAAGTATTTTTATGTAATTGCATAATCTGGCTTATATTAAATAACTAGAATTTATATCGACAGTTTCATGTTGCAATAGCATCTGCAAAAAGTCATGTTGAATTAATTGGAATGACATGACTAGGCTTCCCATACAAGTGGGTGAGAATCTGAGAGACATCAACTGGTATCGTGAAAGTCTCCAATCAAATGGGAATAAATTTCAATAAGATAAATGCATCAAACGAGAAGATGAATCCACCATTTGGGGGATACAAGTTAATTCAGAGAAAACGTATTCAAACCTTATGTGTAGCATCTAAAAAAGATCTCTCTGCTACACAAATGCAGCAATATCAGAAACATTAGCGCTTAAAGTCCACATTTTATTAATTGGAACCTACTAAAACGGTCAGAAGCAACGACACCTGTTACTACTCCCAAGAGAAGGAGAGTGACTGGTGAGTTCCACTCGTAGATGACTCATCACGGGCAGGGCCAATCTCAAATGTATCTGGGTCATGAAGGCTGGCATTACTGGGCTGAACAACCATTCCTAGCCTACTGTAATTCAGGCTAGAAATCAAGGACTGTGCTGGAGGGATCAACTTTGAGTCAGTCTGCGCCGTATGGTTCAAACCAACCCCCCGAGTCTGAGGCTGTGGTGATGACAGAAGAGAGAGAGCACGACTTGAATGGACAACTCGGTTTAACCTGTTGGAGAATACTTTCTGGCTGCTGCTGCCACAATTCCCCAATGAGGAATTGGCAGTAAGTAGTGGTTGACAGACAGAAGAAGCCCTTGGGAGTGCAGAAGTGGCCGCGCCTTCTAAGAATGGGAACTGCTTCCCTTCTTTGTCGTCATGAGAAGAGGATCCACGAAACAAGTTCCCATTAGTGAAGTCTAGCTGTAAGTGATTGTTGTGAAGCAGCTCATCAGTCTTGGCCTTGACTATGCCACTCCAAGCAGGTGGCGCCGCACTTGTAGAGAATAATTCAGGGCTACCAAATGGTATAAATTTAGTACCTGCACAAGAACAAGTTCATTGATAATTCAAACGAACTTAATCACTATGTGGATTCATGGAAGGGTTAAGCTAGCATTCAGTTCAGCACTCAATAATTGTGAAGGCTCTTAGTTTATAATGATTGAATTCAGAAATCAAAATTAATAATGGACCTTGAGGATTGGAAAGAAACCTCCCTGAATTGAAGGACAGAGAATCTGGTTGAGGCTTCCTACGTCGCCGATTATGTCCATCAAGTCGTTTCCTACAGCTTCTCTTTCCCTCATCAAACTCCTCCAATGAGTGAAATCTGATAAATTATTCAATAGAAATTTAGCTTTACGAACCCATAGATAAACAAAAAGTGAATTTTTTGAGGAGCAAATCTGATAATACATCTTTTATGCAGCTCAGTTTTATGAGGCATAGTCTACTGCATGGAGAATCTGATAGAATTACAGATAGTTGATGCCTACCATAAATGCCTTTGAGAATCAAATAGCAATAAAGATCCTGTCTCATCTAGACTTGGCTATTAAGGACATTTTCTGCAAATATATTCAGCCGCTTACACATAATTTAACCTTCAAAATAACAAACAGATGCCATCCTCTACTTCTTGGTTAACTCCGGCAACAAAGTAGTTTCTTCAAACAATCTGGAGGTGACTAAAGAAATCATTTGCTTTCTGAATTTCAGGATCATTGCCATAAGAAATGCCAAACAGCAAATAATAATTTACCCGGAGGGAAGTTCAAGGGTATGTAGTAGAAATATTATCTGAATCTAATGGTGCTTTGGTTCCAATCAAGCAAGTAGAATCTGTACTAAACATAGTTTAGAAAATAGATGTATCCGTCTTATGCAAATCTTATAATCTAAGTACACTGAAGAATATACCTTGGTAAAAATTAAATTGAGTAGCATTATAGAGAATAATTAAACAACAGGAAGGCAAAAATGATTCCAGAAGCACTCCAGTTATTTCTATCCTTACAAGCTTATTGCTATTCTTACCTGCTGCACTGCTGGCAAAATCGCTGTTCCCGACCGTGAATAGTTACTTTGGGGGTCTTAGAATGAAGCTCGCAAACTTTATGGCGTCTATGATAGTCCCGGCATTTACCAAGGTCAGCTGTGCATCCATCAACCAAGCAAGAAGGAATTTGGGTGCCATTGCCAGGCACTCTGGCTCTCTTTGAAGAACCAGATGCTGATGATTCCATCAAAGACTCCTCAGAATACTCAAGTTCTATTTTCTAACTTGTCCTCCAAGTCAACCTAACTATTCTGAGCTTTAAGTCCACAAAGCAATAGCTACTGGACCCAGCAACTAAAGCAATTAGGAGAACAGCATCTTCCAAGAGATTTTCCTATGGAACATTTTCCTGTACTTCTTTTTTATCTCCTCACGCTCAACTCCTAGTCAAAATATCACATAATATTTCAGAATCTTTGCAGCAAGAATAAAAATCAACCACACAAATTCATGTCTAAGCTTCTTACTCTTATTGTTAATCAATTATTAACACTATGAAAGACTTTTGATGTTCCCTTTAAAGAACATGAAGAAACCTCATTTAAAGAATTAAATAACTACTATATTTAGGAAAAAGGGTATGGTAAAATTCTCATACATGTATACTCGTCACTACATTAGCCTTAGAGATTTTTTTCTTAATTAAGAAAAGCTACGACACCGACAACCATTTTCTAGTTTTTCTTGTAAACAAAAATTTTATTCAGTAGTGAACTACAGATATCTTTTTCTTTTTTTTCCTTGAATAAGTTATAAACATAAACATGCTTATGATAGATATCTGTGAACTGTAAAAACTGCCAAAACTAGGGAAATTATATTTTCCAGGCAAAGTCCAAAGAAACCCAAAAAGTATAAACTCAGTTGTATGAATTCATAAAATGCATATTATCTCAAAAACAAAAACCAAGAAAGCTGAAAAAGAGTTAACATGAAAGTAACCTGAGAATCCCACAAATCAACCACATAAGAGGCAATTCACAAGAGAATCCTCTATTCCCAATAGCAAGAACTGGAAAAAAAAAAAAAAAAGGTCAAATCAATGTCTTGAAGACAAAGTGGTTAAAGTTGAGGAACAAGAAGAAGATAAAAGAAAAGACAAGGCAAACAGATCGGAGTGTGCTTTTAAGTTGAAGAACAAGAAAGAAAGAAAAAAGAAGACAACACTGACAGCACTTGACTTTGGCAGCATTGATTCACTTACAAAAGTCCAATCAAAAAGCTTTTGCTAGCTCTAAACTACTTGCTGCAGCTAGTGCTTCCTCAGAAGCAGAACAAGAAGCAAAGACTGCAAGAGATTTTTGGATAATGTATTCAGATACAAACGCTGTCTGAGAGAGAGAGAGAGAGAGAATGCACGTAAAAGCTAGAAGGTAATTAGGTAACCATGAATGGTAAAGAAAATAGTCATTGCGAGTCTTCTCTCATACCCTTTTAGGCTTGCTGCTGCCTTCTTTGAAGAGAAGAAAATTTTTGAAGTCAATATTTTAATTCGGTTGAATAAACAAACCATGGGTTATTAAAAAGACAAAAGCCAAAGAAATGAGTGGCAAAGAAAGTGACAGGGTGTTGTTGCTTTCAACTTTTCAAGTTAAGGAGGAAAGATAAGGAAAGCATCGAGTATATGAATTTCTTGTGCTTCGCGTTGCATGAAGTTTGTCATTTTTTTTGAGTATTTATTACTTCTCCCTCGCGCTTTGTTAATAAGGGAATCCTCTTGCCAAAATTTGTTGTTGGATTCTCTTGTAATCTAATGGAGTTTTGAATGTTTGTGTGCAACAGTACAAGTTTCAAGTATGAAAAATTAAATATATACATATATGTCTCATGTGTATATATATATATATATCATCGAGTCAACATCAAAAGTCTCTGTCCTGTGGATGAGATGCAAAATCAGGCCATTATTTTGTTCTGGAAAATTATTGCTGGCTTTAATGCATGGGATAGTTTTGTTACCTTTCATGGCCATAATTTGTCATGTGAATGAGCAGGCAAAATGTTATGATTTATGAAGATGATCTAATCATAGCTTAGAATCTTTTTACAAATTTGATGCTTTTGCAAATTGTAAGCTTATTAAAATTCAGTCATGAGTTGAGTTGAGTTGAGTATTAAATTTAGGGTTAAAATTTATTTAGTATTTTTATATTTTTTATTTTTCTTGCTTAACAATTCTAAATAAGTGTTAAAATTTATTTAGTATTTTTATATTTTTTATTTTTCTTGCTTAACAATTCTAAATAAGTGTTTAATTAAAAATTAATTTAGAATTAAATCTTTACCCTATATAAGCAGAGCAGAGTGCCTTTCAAATATTTTCTTAAAGTATTCCTTTTCATTTTCTTTTTTTTCTCCATCCAACATCTCAATGTGTTTTTACTTCTAGTTAGTAATTTCAACCAATTCTCATAAAAAAGAAACCACAATAATAAATTGAAAATTTAGTAAGGAGCAGAATATTTCAAGAACCAACAAAAAGAAAACTGTGTACAGATGAATAAATCTTGAAGCTCACTATAAAAGAACCACCCCCACCCACTTAAAATATCATCTTTTATAAGTTCTAAGCTGTGAGGAGGTGATCTTAATCCCCGCCCTGTGATTAAAGAATTCAGATAAAAAGTTTCATCCTCTAATTTGTTGTTTAAAATAATGGCTATGCTTTGGTCTTGATTGCCCATTCTTGGATACCCATCAAGAATAATACAAGCTACAGAAATGGAAAGCTTTGGTAATGGTCCAATCTAGCAAAGCCATTTTTTTTTTTATGTTTATTTATTGAAGAAATCTAGATCATAAAGAACATACATACTCCTTTTTCCTTAATCTCTCCATTGGCCACTGCAAATAGAGTAAGCTAGGCAGCTAGCCACCATAGAGCAGAGGGATATTTGTTAGGCAGACACAAAGTTTTACTTTTACAACCCAAATATTCATTACTTCCAAATTACAAATTGAGCGAAAGCTAAGCTAAGCCAAGCCTGTTGTGGGTTAAGACTTTGAAGATTTTTAATGCAATTTTAGATGATTGACCCCACACCTTTCAAAAGAAAAACAAAATTATTGACCCACCCACCCAGAAAATTTATAATAAGGGCGGTGTTGTGTTATATTTGGTTTGTCTAATTTATTATACGGGGTCGGCCACAGAAAACAGATTTAACATAAAATTTAATGACAAGAACAAGTCCAACTTCTAACTCCAAAGGTTACGAGTCTGATAGCAATAACATGGCCTTACCGTACACTGCTTCTATTAATAAAACACAACATAGGTCCCGAGAGTGCTTTCTAGGGTCCCATGACAGCCATAACCTTTCAAGAAGTTATTAATGGCTCGAAAGTTACTGATGAAATGATTATACCAGCCACGTATGTATGATTTCACTCCACTGTTCTTCTAGCCCAGGAAAGGAATATGAAGCCGGGAGGAGGGGGCAGTTTTGCTCAATGCAAAATTAAAAGTTCTATGTCCTGTTTGTTATTCACTTATGTGAAAAAAGATTATATTTTTTTATAAAATAAAAATTATTTATATACAGTAAATATAATTTTTAAATAAAAATTTTAACAAAATAATAAAGATATTATAAGTTTTTATTACACAAATAGTATATCAAATTAATTTAACTTTGAAGGTATAATGAATAGAATTTATCAAATACTTTAATACTTAATTTTAATTTAACTTTGAAGGCATTATAGATAATACTAACTAAATACTTTATATCATAACTTTTAAGATATAGTTAAATCATCCCCTATACCAAACAAAAACTTAAACCTACTTCTTCCTCAGCTCCAGCCTCGATATATTCTTCATGGATGTTCATTACATTCTAAGGGAGGTTTCACTTTCTCATTTAAGCTTTATTATACATACATACATACATACATACATACATACATATATATATATATATATCACATGATGATGATGGAGAATGACCAGAATGGAACAAAAACTAAAGCGATGAGAAGCCACCCAATCATTTCAGTGGCAGTGTCACAAAATCTCATCACTCGTCATTTTTTATTTGTTTCCTATTTTTGGTATCTTTTCCGTCGCTTAACAATATTTTCTAAACACTTCCCATCAAATTTTCTGTCGCTGAGAATGCCAGAAAATTATTTAACCAGAAGGTGGTGTTTAACCATGTTAAAAAAATACTCCAAAAGACGATTCTTAAAAAGTCTCCGCAGACATAAAGCAAGTATTTTATTTATTAGTTCATAAAATCTTCTCTTCCGATTAAAAAAAATAAAATTACTTTTAAATTTTACACCATTATTTCTTATTTCTTTTTAAATTAATGGATATCACTAGTAAGACTTATCGGTTAGTGATATAAGATAATATAAGATCAAATCCGTGCACATTAACATAAAATAATTAACAAGAATTAATGTAAGGGTTTATTTACTTTCTTAATTATTAGATAAAGACAGTCTTCTCCCTTTCGAAATGTGATTGTATTAAACACCCCAGAAATATTAAAGAGAATAAAAATCTGAACAGTGTTATATAAAAATTAATGTAAATAAGACCCAATAATTGTCTAATAATAAATATTAATTGTAAATCTCATATAATATGAGTTATAATCTGAGCATTAGTCTCATGTAATTAAAATAAAAATAAAATAAAAACAAAAACAAAACAATCAGTTTCTTGATCTGAGATCAATAAGACAAGATATCATCTCAGAAATGGAAACGTGTAATTTGTGAATTTCTAATATTTACAAACAATGTCTAATCTTTACCATTTTCCCCTTACATGTAATCCAATAGAATAAACAGAACATTATTATTATTATTATTATTATTATATTATTATTATTATTATTATTATTATTATTGTTGTTGCTGCTGCTGCTGCTGTTCACACAACATAATATATTCCTACATAATCAATTACATAACGCCGTACTGCCGTTGGACCAAATGGAATTTTTTTTAAAAAATATTTAAATTTAGAATTCCACAAAAAGAATTCAGGGTGAGAAAAGATAAGAGTTAGTGAGCAACGAAAGATACTGATTTCAATATCGGTGCCTGTCAAAATCTCATTAACAAATAATCCTTTGCAATGATTGCATAGTCCAAATACTTAACCTGAAAGAAGTATAATTTATCATTTAAAAAGCGAACATT
Source organism: Citrus trifoliata (assembly GCA_018350135.1). Taxonomy (NCBI): domain Eukaryota; kingdom Viridiplantae; phylum Streptophyta; class Magnoliopsida; order Sapindales; family Rutaceae; genus Citrus; species Citrus trifoliata. The sequence goes on from CM031387.1 coordinate 4,514,780, forward strand.
TTGTAATCATCTAATTTTACGGTAATTAAGTTGATTTTCACCATGGTAGGTCATGCTTTAGTATACACAATAAGGTGCAAATCACATCATCAACTGCTTTATAAAATAATACAGGTCATTACAGTCAAACAGTCAGTAATCTGATCATCATTCATTGGCACATAATTTGCAAACACGACTAGGCTAGGCTCATATCAGTTTTACCACAGTAATGTTGCCAGAGGAAAATCACAAAGGTGGTTTGCACCGTTTTTCTTTTTCAAATTATTTGGTTAGACAGACCTACTGACGACTAACCACCAGTCAATCCAACTAATCCAATAAATTAATCTTCGAAAGCTGAATGCTTAAACAAACTTTGATGAATTTAAGAGCTGCTCCCAAATGGCAGCTATTTGCCAGAACCACTCTCTGTGGACACACTTGTCTTTACCAGATGCTCACACAACTAACTAAAACTAAAGCATTGATAGGTGAAGCCAAACCAAACCAAACTATTGGGAGGAAAGAAGATCAACCACCGATGCATTGTTTTAATCTGATAGGTAGTTTCTATTTTCTAAGATATAAACCATACTTTTCAAAGCAAAACGTAACTCAACAGTTCCACATATAGATTCAAATATGAATATGGAGCACTCTATTGTAGTGGTAGGGTAGAGAGCAACTTTTATCGGTTCCACCAGTGAATATGCCATTTTGCATCTTTAGGCCAATAAATTATTTTTTAAGGCTTCCTTAAGTAAAATATCCAGATAATAAAATGATATTTCAGTTCATTTCAACTCATTTGATTAGTATAAAATATTAGTCATTCAGCTTGCCTAACACATTAACTTATATAAATAAACAATTTGGAAAAAGTAAGAGACTATTGATGGAGTTTGGACCACAAATATAAATACAAACCGCAGGAGGTCCACGGCATTAAAGCCCCTAGAGATGCCCAGAACTTCCGCCTCTTTATGCCGCATTATTGTTATGAAATTTAAAAACAAAGTGAAGACATAATTAATGCATATAGCATAACTTTTATTAAATCAAGATTTGCAGGTCTGCAGATTTTAGGGTCTGAACTTGGCCATTTCAGCCTGATCTGAGTGTGGTTGACCAACAATTTGCACCTGAATATTGGTAATCTTGCTCTGTTAACATGATTAAAAACAAACTGAGCAAAAGCAAGGACTGCCTAGCTCAAGTAAACAGCCAGAGTCATGAGAAGAAAAAGATTTAAATTCCCTTAAAATTGACTGAGCAAAAGAAAATGAGCAGTCTGCAATTGATATGGCATGAATTGAGGCTAAGGTTTCATGTTCCAATATGAATTTGTCCTGTCTTATATGTTCCAGAGGCAAATCATTAAAATGGTGTTAGGTCTGGCACAACGTAAGTGACAAAAATGACCCCACACAGTCACCTGCGCAAACAAGGGGGCATGCATTCTGTTCCTTGAAATATATCCCAATAGTGGATACTACATGGATCCCGGTGCTTCAGCAGGTGCAGACAGGATGCAGGCATTTTTGAAATCTTAGTGAATTGCCAGAGACATCAAACATGCAGCATCAGATACAAAAGTAGTCTTTGACCCTAAAACCAGTTCAACCCTAAAACCAGTTCATGATGCGAGGAATGAAGTGAGTTTAATATCATATTACAATTTCTACCTTAGGTTGCAATATCTTGTGGCTGTCACTGAAGTATTGGTTTGGATGATTAATCCCAGCATCACATGATGAGCTGTGAACAGCCTCAAACGTTAAGGTGCATGCCAACTGCACATATTTTACCACATTGTTCACAGATAATGGTTAAAACATTAAGTAGAGGTAGAAAAGGGTTAAAACATAAAGTAGAGGCATGTAGAAGCAAATTTCTGAGATGATTGGTAATTAACTACCTGATAGTGTCTGTTTCGCACTTTATCCAATACATCCTCCATTGCTCGACTACCTACTCCCATTCTACCAAGCGCAGCCCTTAAATTTTCCTCACTGTTGGATAGATGTAACAAGCGAAGAAGGATTGACATTAAAAATAAATAGTTAAATACCCCATTAGAATTCAGTATCAAAAGTCATAGTATTACCAAAATTCCATAGTTAATAATAATAAATAAAAGGAAAATTATCCACCGTCCACCCGTTTTTTCCAATTTTTTAAAAAATACAAATTTTTTTTTTTTGCTGGAATCCACCTGAAATTACATTTCTTTTCCCTCGTCCATTTTCGTTTGGAGATAGTTAAGAAAACTAACAGAATATTGCGTAAATAATTTTTTTACTCTCAAATGTAAAAGATAAATTATCCACCGACTATCTTTTTTTTCGTATTGTTTCAAAAATACACAATTTTTAATTTTTTTTTGCTAAACTCTACTTGAAGTTATATTGTTTTGTACTTGTCCATCATTGTGTCGTTATGAAATGACAATTTTACCCTTATGATGTCAACAAAATTCTAACGATGTTATAACAAGAGTGTACCAATGAAAAAAATATTAATTTCAAATGGAGCACTGCAAAAAAAAAATTGTGTATTTTTTAAAAACGTGAAAAAACGGGTGGACGGTAAATAATTTCCCTAAATAAAATCTTTCACTTGAATGAATTAGATAACTTCATAGTAAAAATTCTTATCAATTTTCCCAGTGCCTTAGCAGAAGAATGGCCTTTAAAAATATAAGAAAAACAATAATGTGCTACATTATTGACCTGAAATGACGATAGGGGCAGCCGTGATGATCTCCCACACCAGGAGTCGAGGAAATGATCTTTTGACAAGAATAAGGTGTATAATCCTGCAATTATTTAATGTTATTGTAATAGACATGCGTGCACACATATACAAATAGAGAGACGTCTCAAAGGATAAAAAAGGGACAGAGGTCAGGGTGTAATTCAACAGAATATAATTCTAAGACTATCTGCCTTTGCGAAACAAGAGAATTTATCTTTGCAAAACAATCGCTCAATACTTACCATACGAAGTTACATGAACTCCATTGGTTTCTGATCTGATCTATGATTCAATTCTAAACATAGTTTACCAGTCCAGTGATGATAAATATGGCATCGGCAAACTCTTTAAATGACATTAGTTTGATGTCTTACCGTTCTCTTCCCCTCCTTTCCATAATTATGGCGTATGCTGTATGCATATTCTTTGTCAAACCTCTCTGCACCAACCTTTGACAGAAAAAGATGGAATATTAGGTGTCAACATTGTTCTAGGTTAGGCACCATCCAAGGAATAGATTCCAAACATAATAAACTGCATAAAAATCTAATAATACTCATGTATGAATGGTGAGTGAAGAGCAAGAAGCAATGGCTAAGAGAAAGTGCTTTTGATGCACTTTTATCCCCTAACCAAATGAATCATGCTTGACTTCCCATTTGCAATAATACTAAAAATCAAATATATCTAAAACTTATTTACAATTTACAAATATAACTAAAAAGGAATGATTTTTTCCCCGTAAAAGAGGATAACCAAAAATAGCACCATTGTACACTGTATTTACCTTTTGGGAGAACTCAGCTTTCCAGAATGCTAGTGCATCTTCCATCCTCAATCCAACACCCTTAGCATACAAAGAAACACAAAGAGTTAACAACAACAAGAAAGTAAACAGTCTTTGGAAAACATACTACTTATTGACAAAACATATTTCAACTTTCATCACTCATACTTGCAAGTAATTCTCTAATTCTCGATAGTTTTCTATTATTTTCCTCTGTTTTTTCCTTCTGTTCCTTCTTGACTGTATATGATGAATGCAGACCCTTAACCGTGTCATTTTGAGGCTTTAGTTTAGAAAATTACTTGTCATCTCATAAATTTATTAGTATGAGCATCTGTGTGTATCTGAATAACCATGCAAGTTGTAGGACAAAAAAGCAAATATGGATGCTCATGATCGACACAGGTTCAAAAAGATAAACTGCAACATTTCAAACCTCTAAAGTGTTCAATATTCTTATGCAATTAATGTGTATCATTCCAAGATTAGAGTTCCATGCTTCATGCATCTACATTATACCAACAGCAGAAAATCATATACATGTACAAGGAAGAAATACAACCTTTAAAAAGAGGCCTAATTGCATTCTCCCTCCATGCTTTAAATGATGATCTTCTCTCAGCTGCATGCAAGAGGCATACAACAACTAATTAGAAGAAACATAGAGGCAATACTGTAAAGCAAAGATCAAAGAGGAGAAAAGAGAAAAGATAATAAAGATGGGAAATAACTTAGAGAAAGGAAAGTGAGGTTAAGTTCACAATGAAAAATCTTACCTTGTCGAAAAGGTGGCGCATACATAGAGGGAATGAACTCCTAGCTAATTGATCAAGGTCTTTGATTGATATCTCACCAAATTCTTTAGGCTGCAGAGGCAGTCAACTTTTAGGAATCAAATCGAACATCTGTGATGTGGTCCAAGGGCAACAGACCATATAATAATAATATTTAAGTACCTGGGAATAGTCTGGACCCAGATAGCTCATGGACAGGGCTTCCACAATCTAACCAGTAACAGGAAATAAAAAATGTCACTAGAAAAATTCCCCCATCAACATCCAAGGCCACAATTCAATACTCACAGGAGTTAACCGATCCTTCTCTTGTTCTCTGATGGTAGATGTCCACTTTCTGCAGTCAAAAGCTACAGCTTATGAGAGATTGATTATCCAACGGATGCAGTTCGTACACGATGTGTCAATAAACATATATTGACAACAGTAGCTTCAATGCTTCAGCTAACGATAAAATGATATTGAAGATGCTAGTATTATGTTCCCATAACAAGTATATGAACAACTATTTTATTCACTTTACACAGCTCTTACCACCTGGTAACCGAAAGCACCAGTATAAAATCATTTTCTGTTTCTAGAAAAGTATAGATGTTGCAGCAATAAATTATGTCCTAAAGATCAACTGTTATAGCCTATGCAAGGGATATACCATGCAGCATGCTTTGTGATTGCCTACGTTTTCTTACTGCACTGCATATATAAAAGGCCAATGCAGATATATTGAAAAATAAAAAGCTTTCGAAACTAAGTTACCTGTTTGTTAAAATGAGTGCCTTTGATAGATTACTGCGAAACTGAGTGACTACAAGTGAAACCACCTACATAGAAGGGGAACCAGGACACAAAAATGTTCATAATGTTGATAACATCCAACACTTCATATGTCCAAAATGTAACAAGAAGCATAATAACACTCACCTGATGCATAGCAACATAAGCATGTCCTTTATGGATATATACTCTACGACCAGCTACAAGTTCTGGAACCTCTTCAAAAGGAACCTTCATTTTGGTGGAACAAGTAAATAGAGGTAGGCAAAATAAAACTAGCAAACATCAGATGAAATTTTCCTTCCAGGAATAGACAATTAAAGTTCTCAGACATGGCTAACTGTCAAATCACAAGACTGACACCTCCTTCTGATATCAAGATTGGACACTATGCTAAATATTTTTTTATCATCCATCCATGAGACAGAATAATTATACAAGCAATTTAATTGTGTTAATATTGGTCAAAAGATGACACAGAACAGAGGAATGTAATTTTCTTCAGTGCACAGTATACATACATCATCATGGGCAACTTTTGTCATCAATCCTTTCATATGATACCGTTTCTTCATTTGATAATTGTTTGCATTTATTACACCGATAATAGATAGTCAAGCAAAAGTAAATATACCTTGTAGAATATAGCATCAGCTGCCAAGGGAAAGAGAATATGAAGCGCATTAGAATATAAAAAAGACAATTTATTCAAATTAATAATATCTTCTTATCTGTAACCCAACCAAAAGGACTCTGTGATTACATGTTTTTTTCCTAGAATATAGCTAATTCTCCAATTGCATGTAACAATGTGTGCTTCACAAAAAGAAATACTGAAGCAAACTATGAAGGGAATTTGTTTATTGTACTAAATCTGGAGAGAACTCCATTTTAAAATTCTTGTAAATATCTACCAGTAAATCTGGAGAGAACTCCATTTAAAATTCTTGTAAATATCTACCAGTGACCTCATTTTAATCTTGTCTTGACTGCTGGCAATTGGTATGATTTATAGAAATATTAATTTCACAAACTAGAAATTATTCAATTGTTGTATGTCCAGCATCAGGTAGCTAACAAAGCCAAAATGAAATATGCTCACCAGTGGGTAAAGGCTGCTCAAAGGAACGTGCAACTTGTTCCAATTTTTCCTTTACATTCTGTGGGGGAAAACATGTCACAAAAGACATTGTAAAATAGTTGGAACATCTGAAAAGCTCATCCTCCGCATTTTCCAGACGCAGAAGAGGTTAAGACTTGTATGAAGATTTTTATCTATCATTTGCATGTACTTTCAAGTGTTTGCAAGAAACCAATAAAATCGGCTTCACATGTTTACAATAGATCTCTGGAAGATGATTACCTCAAATTCTGTTCTGCTAATTGCCTTGCATGGGAGGTCAAACTCTGCCATCAGTGCTCTCTGCCAGTTCAAAAGCATAGCATACAATCAATGAACGTCTAAATAAAAAGAAAAAGAAAGAACTAATAAAAACCAAAACCCTACCTTAGCCTCAGAGCTTCCAAGCAGAAAACGGTAGCGATATAGAGTAGTCTCCATGGAAAGAAACCATTTTCTCAAGTCCTCCCTAAAATCGGAAGAGAACAACAATAAGCCAGAAATCCAGGAGAAAGAGCATGTGTTACACGTCATAAAAAAATAGCATAGGCTTACGTTCTACAATACACAAGACGTAGTACAAAGTGAGAGATTATATCCTTGTTGACCTCTTCAGACGCCTCTGGGTGCCTCATATTAGCCTTCCACAAATCCCTTACCTATATAAGTAGCCAACCTGTAAAAAATTGAGAAATGGGTGGACTAATATGGGATTATGGTAAAACCAAATGTGCAGTTCTTCTACCAAATTTTCCATTTCTTCAGGCCTTTTTCCTCGAGCCAGCGCATCTGAGATTCCTTTAAGAACTGCATCATGTTCAAAGAATAACAGCTACCTTAGTAGAGTTTAAACTAGAGGGAACTGAATCACTGATGATCATCACCAAATCTTTTTGACCATCAACAAGCAGAAAGGAAATATATATACATATACATATAGAGTCATTATCTAATAAGGGATCCTTCAAATTATTAAAGTAAGGAATAAACTAAAAGACAAGCAAAACATGAACTATATTTTGTATTGTAGAGTATTTGAATGTGTGTTTTTCTTATCTTTTCGCTTATTCCTTACTTTAATAACTTAAGAATATATATGTTGTTAGAAAAAGGTTAAAAGTTTGATTCAGATGTTTTATGCTATTGACAATAAATGGTTAAAACTTAAAACACAAAACAAAATATTGTAATTGATTGCTAAGTTGACAGAGTAAAAATAAAAAGATGAAGTATAAGCCCCAATGTATGACTTGCGTTTATTTTCATTTCGCCTCCGATACTTCCTCAGAAGCAAAGAGCTACTGAGTTAATAACCAAACTAACGAAAATGAACGTATATTTTTCTTTAATGGGAGCATGCATGTGAAATGTTATTAGCATACGAAACTTTAAATCAAAATTAATTTCATTTACAAAGAGAAATTAAGCACCTCGGAGGCGATCCATGGCAAAGACCTCGAAATCTTCGAGTCTGACTTCGAGCTGAGGCGCATAACGGTAGAGAGGCAGAGTTGAAACGCTATCATTTGGAGTATTTGTCCTAGTTCTTTGAGATCGAACGATTTCCATTTTTGCGCTCTCCCAGTTTCCCTCGAATCACAGGAGAAGAGTCAGAGAGGCGTTAGGGATTTTTTTTAATTTGTTTATTTTCTTATTTTCCTGCAAGCGCGCCAAACAAGCAAAATGGCGGGAAATTGATGAGTCGGGCAATCAGGTGGCCCATTGGGCTAAGCCTAGAGACAGTCCACGCGGTCTCTTACTACACCGAGTTATACGGTCATGTTATGCGTGTAGCATATTAATAAAATGGAATACGACAATATTCTTTCAATTCAGGAATCTGGCTAATGGATTTGGAACCTTTTATTTTAGAATTATATATCTTTTTATATTTTCCAGAATTAAATAATAGTCAACGCCATTTTATCAAATTAAATAATAGCCAATATCTAAATATCTGTCAAACCTGTCTCGTCTTACAAATTTTTATTGTCTGATGGAATTAAAAAATAAAAAAATTAAATCAAGTTCAAGGAATGATTTGCCGTAATTGGATTGTTGATCAGTTCCCCAAATTATGTGGAATTTGTGGAGGCTATCTGTCATGGGACGATTACTTTGTGCAAGAATCCATGCGATACTTAGATAATATCTAACACACACAAAAAAAAAGTGTTAAGTAAATCTGTCGAACTTTTCAAGCTAACCAAGTGAGATGCTTGTGGAAAAGTTGAAGAGAAAAAAGAGTAATATAGTTAAAGTGAAATTTATTACTCGAAAGAGAAAATAGAAGAGAATTTTATAAGTATGCTTGAGTTGCTTGTGCTTAATGTGTGGTGTATCAAATAGTAAGTATCATGCCCTATTTATAGTGAGGCTTGCCTAGATCTAAAGCTTTCCGTGCAACTTGCCACAATATCTCCAGCAAACACTAGAGAATTCTACACACAGATCATGTGCTTAATTTAGAAAATCGTTCGATATTTATAAATATAGTGTTATAAGAAAATTCTAAAATTAAGTCAGGCTTGCTCACTTTGGCTTATACTTAGACTTAAAATCTTGGACGGTCCCCTGTTGAGCACACTAGGACTCGCTAATGTATTATGTGACTGATTGCTGAGCGCAGCACCCTGACTACTAAGCACACCCTAACTTGTTAATTTATTGAGCAGCGCATTATTGAGCCTATCCTGACTTGCTAATTTAGCCTCCTGTGGCAAAACATTTGAGCGACCCATAACATGTAACTGCAAAGAAGGCAATTGAATTTGCCATTGATATCGGGTTAGTGCCAGCAATTCTTTAATCAGGCGTTCTAAGTGTTGTGAAGCTTATTAAGACAATTAAAAAAGACAATTTATTCAAATTAATAATATCTTCTTATCTGTAACCCAACCAAAAGGACTCTGTTATTATGGAAATTGTTTTAAGGTGGATTGTGCTCCTCGAGCGTGCATTGAGAGTATGAGACCGCATCTTTTGGCAATGAGGAAATTTGAAATATTGTGTTACAGGAGTCCAGAGATACTTTTAAATGTTTGTTTCAGTGAACATTACTTTCTTCTCTCCAACTAACCAGAGAAAGAAAAAACTATAAATAACAAGCGAAATCCGACTCCCCCTCGACCATGTCAAGTTAATATTTTGTAAAAGGTAGCAAATAGCCTGCCCACTTACTAGCATTCACATCAAAATAAAAACAAAATTATAGTAACAGTAAATAAATTTCTTTCATCTTCATGAGACATTTATCTGATATAATAGATAAAAAAAAATGATTGACAAACATTTCGTACCTCCTGTAGTTCGCTTTCCCTATTGCCCCGCCAAACCCCTGTTATATTTCTCATATTGACAAAAATAAGTTTTTAAAAGGAACAAGGGTTCCCTCCATCGTTATGCACAACAATGATATCAGTCCCACTCTTAATAACATTAATGGCTTCTCTACAAAAACTTCAGTAACCAGTCCAGTTTCTATCATTTGGCTTGGGCACTGTGTCTATTCATGGGAGAGACTAGGCAGCCACCGCTAACTTTGGATGGCCTTCGGCTCAGAGCAGAGCACAGCTCTTTATTGTATAGAAGAAATTTTCATGGTCATCAATGCAACATAACCTCAGCATTGCTGTCCACTTGAAAGCACTTGTTGTGCCAATCCATTCGTTGCACTCCGCTGCCTTGTCAAGACTGAACCACTAAAACGTCTACCAGGCACACCATTACTCGAAGACCAGCTGCCTAAGTCTTCTGAAACTCCAATACCATTAGAAACCTTAGGACTCCTTGATGACTCCCCCAGTTTTGTAACTCCATTGAACTCCTAGAAACAAAACCAGAGATCACTAAGACTGTATGGGCATGAATGAGAGATTTTGGGGAGGGTAGTAAAATATTAAAAGCCAACCTTGAGGCCAGAGGCCGAGACAGAATTCTGCCGGTTAACCTGCGGAGGGCCAAAAGAATAAGCTTTTGTTTGAAACAAAATTGTAGGAGGAGAAGACACTCTATTTACTCCTTTTTTAACGGACACTTATCAAGTTAGAATCCCACCATGAATCAAGAAGTCAAAGGACATATACCACAATTAAAAGAAAAACAAATAAATAGCCCCATATGGTTAATTACATCCAAATTGCTCTGGTAAATCATTGTTTCATTGCAAGGAAGAATTCCTAGAATAAGTATATTGTTAATATCTTGCAATAGTGCAAGGTTATACACTACCAAACCAATAATTTAGTCAGAAGATTGTAGACTGGTAGTGTAAACTAGTCCAGGCAGCCCAGCACATAGCATGAATCCACTCAATTTCCAATAAAGCCCAGCCCAGCTCAGCCCAGCCAACAGGTCATTGCTAGTGTGCCAGGCTTGGCCAACATGCTTAGAATGTGCCAATTGGCACACAGAACTGATGGTGCTGCACAACCAGACCGTCATAACATGGTCTAGCATGACAAGGCTGTCATTGGGATTTAAAAATAATAACCAATAATGCAGAGGAACCCCAAAAAATAAAAATTTGATAATTCCTGCATTGTCATTGTCATTAAGTAATGAATATATAAATCTTTAAAAGATAAAAATCCTGAAAACTCAATTAAAATCTGTTTATTCAATTAACAAACACACAAAATAGATTATCTTATCAACTTGAAAATGAAAAATTCAAAATATATATAATAAAAAGGGCCCGATCAGACGCCATGCCTAGCAAGTCATGCTGGGTTTTGGCCTACCAAACTGTTCCCGCCATGGGCAACTGGACATGCCAGTAACCACCCTACCATTGATATGTGAAGCAGAAACCAGAACATCATTTCCCCATTTGTACCCATCCAGTATTTTTATCCCCAATCACGTTCATATTAAGAAAGTCAACTAACCTTATGAGATCCATTGGAATCGGACGGAGATGGTGGTTCCAGAGGCAAAGGATGCAAGGACCCAGACTGCTAAGACACAAATTGGATTGAGTGAGCAAAGTATCGAGTAAGCCAAATAAGATCAAGCAGTTCCATTTATAAAGATTTATGCTTATGGCTAATGGAATGCTTAAATAAAATGAAAACACACAGAGTCATAGACAAGGCAGGGCAAGTGAACTGTCAATCAAATATGAATTATTTACAATTCAATTTCTTGAACTGATCTCCCAATTTAGTGGAAGCAATGAACCACCAAGCAAGCAGAAACTAAACAGTATGGAACAGCTAATGGAAAGATAGGCTTTTCGTTGGTGACCATTTTTGCTTAAAGGTAGAAAATGGATGCAATATAAAATTCAAAAGAATAAATTTGTTCAAAAGCAATACTCTTTTCTTATTTGCATGACAAACAAGATCTAGAATAAGAAAACAAAATCATATCTGGAAGAAAAGATGAAAAGATGAATGATAGAGAAAGGAAATTTTTTTCTCTTTCCCCCACGCAAGCATTTGGTTCAATTATCATATAAGATTAAAATAAGTGTTAGCAGTAAATTCTAAAATGGGGCTAAAAGTTACCCTTGAAGATGGCGTAATGCCTGGTAATTCAAGCGTTGTTCTCGACAAAGTGTAACGTGAAGCCTACAGGTGAGAAAGTATAGTTAAATAGCATAGAAATTGTTTTCTCCCCATCCCCAAAAAAATAATAATAATAAATAAAATATTATAATAATAATAATAATAAATGAAAAATATAAACTTTATAAACAAGGTAAGTGCAGAGAACATAATGTAGGAATTAGCTCATCAGAGTCAATAATCCACCCCCAAGATAAGACCCCAGTCGAGGGAGAAATGTTGGCTTTCTTGTCCAAAACATTGAGTCCACCACATAGCAATGCTATGCGGTCTTCCTCTCATACCAATTGTTAGGACCCTGGTCAGTACCCCACCCAAACGATAAACCTATTGTAATGACCTATAAGAGAACCCACCCCATGCCCGCTCTTTTTCTCTCCCTAAACAATAAAAGATTAAAACATTAAAAATAAAATCCTTCAACAAATTTACAAGGGCCACCAGGAAGTCAAACAAACCTAAACTCTGAACCAGAAAAATTCAATGGATTGTGTGTTTTATTTTTCAACAACATAATAACAGCACCACTTGAAAAAATAAACTGACTTGAAATATAATTTCACTGCATGTAATACGGATCTGCAAAATAATATCAGTTATTAAATCCAGTTCATGCCTGAACAAGCTCTGTAGGTCTGCCATTCTCCAGTTCCCTGGCACGATCACACAACTTCTTCACTCCTAGGGTTGTGATATCCTAAACAGACAATCACAAGCATTAGAACTTACAATAAACAGCATAAACAGGCTGAAATTCGAATCACAGTAAACTATGTTGTTGAAATAAAAATTACCTGCTTGCCTTCAATTTCAATTAGTTTACTTTCCTGAATAACCGCAAAATTAGGGGGAAATTAGCTTCTCAACAAGGACCTAAAACACTTAAAAAAACAGAGTAAAAATACGATGTTATAATTTTACAGATTGCTCACCAGAGTTTGAACAATGTCACGAACAGATTGAAACTCATCACCAATCAACTTTGATCTTCCTCGTAATATAGTAACCTGAAGGGCTTGAAAAGTCAGTAAAAAACTTGAAATGTCTACAAACAATACACATAAACACACGCAAATATCATATTGCACTCACCTCTTCCTGTGTAGCCTGGGAGATTTCTACAATTTTATTCACATCACGATCCACACTGGTTATCTTGGATGATAACTGCCGCTGAGCAGCCTGGTATAAAGAAAGTAAAAAAGAGATCAGTTACTTGGATGCTCAAACGCTTACATTTTACTTAACAAAAAGATGTAAAATACAACTAAGTGCCTGTTTTTATAAAAAAGTCAATTGAATAAAATGATAAACAGAGAGAACAAACAAGACCACATCTATCTCCAATCTGTAAATTAAAATCGAATATCACCATAATTTTAGTTTGTCAGAATTCAATATGCCATAATGGTTTTTGTTGTACGAGTATATTATCAATTACCACAAACATAACCAAATGAATATACGCGTACACTATTGTAATGACAATCAAGACATCAATGAATTAAAAAACTTGCCGAGATTGATGAATAAACATCCTCAAGTTGTCTGGCTACAGAATTGCAAGCGTCAGATAAACTACGTCTCGTTGCAAACATCATATCAGGAAGCTTCCAACCCTGAAACCATTCAAGGTATATTACAGACGAAACTGATGCCCAAAATGATTAATTATGAAGCAGAAAACAATTCAAAATATAGCAGTATATATTCACATGAGATAGCAGAGGTAGTTACTTGCCATATTATAATACTGAAAACACAGGACTTCAGGGATTGGAAAATGGAAACAATGAGCTTTGTGGGATTCTATTATTATGAGCACTGTATATAATTGGGAATTGAAACTCTTTGGTCTTTCTTTGAGTTACCTTAACAAAGTAACTAGAAAAGGAGTTTATGGAATAATTTCAAGGGTTTCAAAACCAAAGAAGTTTGGAAATAATTTGTTTCTATAAATAGAGAGGTTATTCAAATTTAGATATTTCTTTTACTTTGTATTGGGTGCACAGGTTTTATAGTTTTACCATTTCTTTAATGTGTTGCATCACTGTTCTCGCACAAGGAATTAGTAGTTACCAGTCCTTTTCCTAATTGCGCTAAGAGGCCATGCTAAGACCAGCCACAAAAATGTTTACTTGTTGGAAAGAATAGGAAGCAGGCAGAGAAATGAGACACTTCAGCTAAAATATCCTCGATCTAGTTCAGAGCAGATGAGCCAGATAAAAATGCATAATTCTGAGAGATTAATTTTCTTTACAAAGACTAAATCTTCAGTTTGTGATCACTCTTCAGTTGGATGACTCCATCAAGGCAATGTTTCCTTCTGCTTATTATTTTCAATTACTATTAATTTAGGTATCTGATTCCCCAACCTATTTTCTTTATCTTTCCACCGAGGACATCTGCTGTATGTTTTTGTTTCTACTTGACTGGCAATCCAAGTAATCTCTTCAATAAATTACACTAATTAAAAAAAGAACAATTAGAAAATCACCATTTCAAGTAAATTAAACAATAAATCTAAGATTTCACAGTCAATCAGCTACTATCTTCTTCAGTGACCAAGTTCTGTCATATAACACTCCCAAAACAAGTTTCTTCAAGATCCATACCACATAAATTTTCGAAGTCAGGTTATATTTGAATAAACTCAGGAAAAATTATGCATAAAGAAACTTTGACGATCCTCCTACCTTCCACCAAACATAGCCATATCCAACAGCTACAATAACAACAATTACACCATATTTTTTAGCACCTGCACATGATAATACGAGTCAGAAGATGTTAACAAGTAATGCATAAAGAGAATTTACAAGGACAGCTGGGGAATAGTAGATTTCAAGAAAGGGTAACCAGCAAGTCATGAATCAAACAAAAATTAAGAGATTAAAGATTTCTCAAGAGTTCATAATCTAATTACTAAAATGGGTTATTTTCAAGGACCTCCCCTGAAGTTTACCGTATTAACATTTAGATAGAATGTATTAACGTAATTACAGACACCTCCCTTGCCGTTAGTATAAGAATAAGTATAATGTTAGTATAAAAGGGTAATCATGTAAAAACATTTTTAAATTTCAAAATAATTTAAAGTGAAGCTCCATATCCGAGAAATCTTGACTGTTTCACTCTATTACCTAGAGCTTGGCAATGACCAAGGGACAAAAGAAACTTAAATTTCAACTACATCCGCTTTATCTTTCTCTCTCGGATAAGCAAAAGTCCAAACACCATTTTCATCTTTTTTTAGTAAAGCTGTGAAGAAATCAAGATTAGAAAAGATTTTAGCTTTACATTTTGGTGTTGGCTCAAGTCTTCCATGAAGGTGCGGCGGAGAAGAAGCCAAAGGCCGGGAAGGAGGGAAGCCAAAAAAGCGAAGAACTCCTTGAAAGAATCAGGGACGTCGATGGGTGAGAGGAGGTTGTTGACAAAAAGGAAAGTGGCCTCTGCGTGAATGAAGTCGACACCCGCGTCGTTGCAGAGGATGCTAATGTGGTCGTCGGAGTTGGTGGAGAGGCGGCCAGCAAGGGCGGGGAAGTGGGAAAGAGTGACCGAAAGTGATTGCCTGAGCAATGAAATGAAATGAGTGATTGAAAATGGAGGGGCTGTGAGGAGGACGCCCTTTTGAATGTACTGGCAAGAGAGCATGGGGAGGTCTGAAATAGAGAGTCTGAGAAGCTTGATTCTTGATGTGCGTATTGTGCATTTGGCAGATGAAGAAGAAGGCATATTTGCTCACTTTTATTCCTTCAACCAATATCTCTGAACGATGGTGATGAGTTGCCAAGGATGGAGTTATTTTTAAAATAATTATCTTTTTTTAATGATTTATTATTTTGGCATGAAGGGTATTTTAGTAATTTAAACAGTCCACTAACAGTCAATTTAACTAGTAATTAACGGCAGGGGAGGTGTCTGTAATTATATTAATACATTCTATCTAGATGTTAATAAGGCAAACCTCAGGGGAGGTCCTTAAAAATAACCCTTACTAAAATTTATGTATATATAAAAAAGGCACCAACTGAAATAGATGGTTCAGAGAAGCAATCAACATCAGTCACATGCTACTGAGAAAACATTAGCTGACCACCTTTCTAAAAGGTTAACCAGCAGAAGGTCTTCTGAGAAACCTAGGAGGAACATAGGCAGGGTAAATAGGATGCTACTCTACACAGGTAAAGAGAGGATTTAGAAGAAAAACCTGTTCCACTTCCACTTGAAGTCTCAATTATGACTGATCTAGGAACGTGTGACAGTTCCTGTTGCACACTGCTAACCTGTGAAAGTTCAATAACAAACTTAATTTAGATACACCAATAAAACCCCATTTGACCCCCCCCCCCCAAAAAAAAAACCAGAAGAAAAAACCCCATCAATAGACAGAACACTGAGAGTACCACACTCAAAAATTGAACTCCAACGATACGGGAAGACATCACAGATGTCGACAATTCAGATCACCTTTGTGGAAAAAAAAATGTATACACCGAGAAATAACTGTTTAAATCAAATTGTGGGCTAAGGAATCCTCACTTAATGGAGAGAAAATCGTGAGTTTCAACATAAGAAAGTTTGGAGGATAGATGTACTAAAGTTGAATTAGGAATACATAAAGAACGCATGGTAGGAAATGTGGGAAATTATAATAAAGCAAAGGAAGAAGGAAAACCCAATCCCTCAGGAGCAATCATAAACCTTATCCTTTAACTCTCTCTGTTTAAGCATACAAAATATGTCAATAGGTCATGGATGCATTCAACTCTACATCTCTGAAGCATACCAAATATGTTACAGGTCCTTAATGTCTCCCGATCCTAAAATAACTGAGGAAAATTAAGTTACAATATATCACCTTTTGACCAGCAAACCAATCAGAGAATAAACAGAGATCCTGTCAAACTACTAGACTCAAAATAAGATTCATGGACCAAAAACACAACGCGAATTCCGAAAATTATCTATACACTCTTTACCCAACAAATTTGAAATAAAAGAAAAGATCACAACAATATGTAGGCATAAAAGGACTAAACAATCATTGTGGATACTTCTTGGCAGTTTTAGACTGGTATTGGACCACTGCCTCAATTACAGAAAGGCACATTTACCAAGGTCCTTTGCTACAAAAGAGGTCAGATGGATTTGGAAATCCAAAACTCCTATCAGCTTTTCAGATTTTAGATACCGTGGGCTTGTCAATTTTGTTAGGTCTTTTATTGAATGTTCTGGCAAATTAATTAGCTGATATCTGTTTAAGTAGGAACAATGAAACCAGAAACAAAGGTGGGCACACAGCAAAACAACCACTTCGAGACAGAATCAAAGAAACAAGTTCTAAGACACCAAGTCTTCCAGGTTGAATTTGAAAGCTATTCAAGTCCAGGTTATGAATTTTAGGCCAATTTGGATCCAGTTGCATTACGTCGGTACAGTCTCAACCCAGCTCAAAATAACCTGCTGCTAACCCACTTGGTTAGTTCTACTTGGTTGGTATGGCCCTGTTGCAGCTGAAAATGGGAAGCAAGATAAACAACTAAAAGAAGATGTTTACTTTCAAAAAATTGTCACTGTTTAGCAAGTTCCAAATATGTAGGTGGTAAAAGATTATCGTCTCAAAGATTGAATTCAAGCCACCCTCCTCCCCAAAAGAAAAAAGAAGGATAGAAAATGTATTTAATCTCTTCCAAGTTCCAAGGCAGATCTCAACCATAAGCAAATAGACAACCAAAGTACACTCGTGCTAAACCATTGCAATATAAATATATGCACTTCAGCAATTGAAAATGAAGAGGTCAAATGCCAACCTCAGCCAACAAGTCATTGAATAGCTTTCTATCTGAAGGACCAGGATCATCTTGTTTAATTAGCTTTGAGACAATCTGTGCAGAAGAAAAATCAATTTGAGTTATAATCAGATTCGAATCAAGCATAGGATACAAGGAAAAAAAATAATGATTAAATCACAATCCCTTACTGATGGGAAAAAAATAAAACAGATTTAAAAGTATGAAGGGTTTTCATTCAATGGATAAATCAAAGCTACAACCAGAAACAGAAAATAAGCTCTTAATGCAACACATAATAATAAAGATTCTTATTACAAACAATAAGTTCGGAAGTATGTTTGCTCCTCATTTCCAAAAGAAAACATAATCGTTAGAGAAACATATCTGACAGGCGTACATTGCATGTGAGTTGTAACAAATTCTTATCATTGAGATAAAAATAAATGCACAAAACACAGTCAAACTGAATACAATTATAAGCGAATAGAATTAGATTTAGCTCTTAGTCATAGAGATACCTTCAAAGTACCTCCAACAGCATCAGAAACGCTCGACAGTCGCCCTTCCTTAGCAAGTACTGAGGTTAGAATACCTGAGACACAGGAAAAAAAACCAAGTATGTACTATCTGTCCTGACGCATCTTATACCCAATTAAAAATGCCGAACATTAAAATATGTAAGAGCAAGTGCATAGAACATATGACTTGGGATATGTGATCAACACATGATCCATGGAAGATTTGGACGAGGGTGTTGGGATATTTCACCAACACATAATGCATAAGACATCTTTGAATGAAGCCTGAAAGCCACGATAGGAATGGGAATATTGCCATGGAAAGATGACATGAAAATGAATAATACAGTATGCTCAAATGAGATTATCTATTTCCTAAATGAAATTCCAAAAGGAGGATGTACTTCTGGATAATCCACATGACCATTACTGTATTAACAAAATTATTACTCTACATGACTCTGCTAGTTCATCTAGAAAGTTTTGCACTCATTTCGTTAAGTAAGTCACCCGGTTGAGCAGTCCTTCCCCAACAAGGTTCTAATCAATCTCACTGTTAGTAGTTTGTCGACAACTATACATACCATTTCCTCGAATAAAACCTATTTAGCATCCCCCGTTTTCCACTCCATACCTAAGACAATATACAACCTAATACCACTGCACTTCCATTCATAAAGGGCACAGTGTTACTCCAAACTTGTAGTCCCTACAAATTTAAATTAATCCCCTTTAATTTCAATACATGTACTAAATACGTTATCTTCAACCAAAAATAACATGTAAATTGAACTTCCACTCACAGATGGAATAGAGTTACTCCAAACTAGAAGCCACTGAAAATTCAAATTAAATCCCTTTAATTCTATCACTTGTACAAAATAGGTTATCTTCGACCAGAAATAACATGTAAAATTCAGTCCTTCTAAGCTAAGGACATAACCACTCTCTCAAATCCTACAGCACAGCAACCCTATATACCACTTACTAATTCAACTCGGGATCTAGTTTTCACCAAAAACCCTAATTTTAAATTCCACCACTATCGCAACAGTCAATTTGGAGCTATATGCAGCCAATTCACGAGGGAAAAAAAGGAAGAGTAAAAGAATAAATCAATTAGGGGAAAATTGTACGGACCTGCCCCGACGAGGAATGTTAACTTTCCAAAAGTAAGAGCCATGACCGGCAATATTTATTAATTTAGTTAATTCTATGCGTTTATAGCTTCTGTGAAGAGCCTGCTATGAGCTGCGATACGGCATGAGAAAGCCGATAGATGAGAAATCCAATAGCTGAAACCAAGATTGATGAGCAAGAAACACTAAAACGGTGTCGTTGGGTCTTGTCGATTGTGTCTTGAGTCTCGCTCGCTCGCTGAAGTAGGGTGACTGCTGTCAGGCTGTGTGGTGTGGCTGGGTTTCAGGTTCGACTCGAAGCAGGCAACAACCCTATTTGATAGACTGTTGGCTAAAGGACCTCGGGTTGTAATTATTTACGAGAAGACCCCCCTCTCGTCTTTGCATCAAACGAATATTCGTTTCCTCGATATTATTATATTATATTATATTTTACCTTTTTAGAATTTTATGTACTTTACAAATTGTTGGGACACGATTTTTTAAGTAAAGCAACTTAATGAGCGGGGTCTCATATAAACTCGAGTCGCAATCAAGAATTGATATGTTCATGACTGCAAATCTCATTTTCTTGAAGAAAAAATTAAGAATCATTAATGAAACCATGGTTATATATATTTTTTAAAATATTAATATATTATAATTAGAACTTCTACTTATATTTATAATGATAGTAATCAAGATTTTTATTTATAATTCTAGTATGACACAGCCCGAACAATAACTCTCACTCAATACTATAATAAAATATATTTTACCCCTAAAATATGGAGCTAAATAAACTCTTATTAAAAAAAGGAGGTTGAGTCCCAACAATGGTTGTGACTCGAATTCATGTGTCTAAATAGACTACGAGCCCATTGACAAATTGTGGTTATAGTTAAATTGGTTGTTGAGATCAAATTTTTATTCAACCCTTGATTTTTTTTTTTTATAAGATTAAGAACTCCAGTGCTTCAATCATAGATTGATCATTTTTTTGTCGAAAATAAGTACAATAGAGTATTTAGTCACCTACTAATTTACTATTTATCCACCTACAATTGCCCAAGAATTTTGGAGAGAATGAGTTTGAATTTTGAAGAAAATTAAAATTTTAGTGTGAAATTCAAGTTTTATTATTCTTCAAAACATTTGTGAGTGTGGGTGTTGTATTTGTGAGTTGTGTTTGATAGATCCTTTGATTATTTAATAATTATAATGGTATAATTATTTGGTAGACATGTTTGTAGTTTGTAATATTTAAGCCGGGTAAATTTTAGCTTTTAAGTAATGATGTGGGTGTCATCTAGTTGAGATGTAATTTATTAGGGTTCTTTTTCTATGAATATTTTTATTTAAACAATCTTATAACTCTAAAGAACTGTCTTTTTAAAAAAAAAAAAAAACTAATTCAAGATTATTATTGTTTCCATGTATTGGGGTTCAAATTACCTCGAATCACCCTTATATGGGTGAAGAGAGGATTGGGTTATTGCCGAACAAAAAAAAAATGGGTAAAAAATTATTTACAGTTCTTGATAAGGTGGGACCATTTTGAACATATCAATTTATCTTTTTTTTTTAATTAAGAATTGAATTATCAAAATAATTTTTAATAAAATTACTTAATTAATCATTTCTTCACTTTACATCCTCAAATTCCCAATACTATAAATAATTGATTTCGTTATAGGTTATCATAAACTAAGAGAAGTGAAACCCATTAACAATTTTTTACTGAATATGAAAGTTAATAAATAGAGGAAAATTATATTTACCAGTCATAAAAGTTAGTGAATATTAAGGGAAAGAAAACATTTATATAGAAAATATGAAATAAAAAATTATGATTTACTAAGAAAGACAACAAAACAAATTAAAAAAAAATAAAATTAAGACTTTAGTTTATAGGATGCAAGACTAAAGAAAAACTATGCAATCGTGAATAGAAAGAGGAAAATATTAGTAAATAATAATTTTGAGATTTTTAAATGTTTTGATTTTTAATAACAAATTTATTTTCCAAAATGAGTGTGCAGTGGGTTTAAAAATAGTCCACCCAAAGCGATAAACCAACAATAAAGAAATATAAAAAAAAATTCGTTGACACTGGAGGCGATTACGATTTACGCAATGATTATTAATGGGCCTGCGACTTTAATCTAAAACAACTCCCTTGTTGTTAGAAAACAAATACACATTTTGCGGCCCAGAGGAAGTTCCGTCGCCTCACACCGGGCCACCAAAGACTAGCCTTTTTTTTTTCCTCTTTCTCATTAACGCCACTTCTTCAACTAGTGTACTTAATTGCTGATTCTCCAACACAACTATCAGTCATAAGGATTTTGGTTCGATGGGTAAAGTTTATAACATAAAATTTATGAAATCGAGGTGGCCGACGGTGAAGGCTACAATGAAGAAACCACTAACATTGGCAAGCTACTACATAAAAATTTGTAAAATTAGGGAATCAAACATAAACTAATGGACAACAAATTCAACAGAAGTCTTCGATATTGGATATATTGTTGATGAGGTCCTTCTATCTTATATGCATGTAAGATATATTTTTCTCACATGAATATACATTATTCATGTGAGAGTGATGTATTTTACATGTATGTAAAATAGGGATTGCATGTCGTATGAGAATCTTTTTGGTTATAGCTTTAGTCGTGGGCAGCCCAATGACAAGACAACTACTGTACAGCTGGTGTCCCACCTAAAGCAAGCCCTATCTCTTTAATAGGAAATTAAAAATGAATCATTATTCAATTTGAATGAAGTCAAGCCTAATCTAATTTGTTCTTAAAAACGAATGAGTATTGTCATACTTTTCCAACAAAATCCTATTATCTGCATTTTTTTTTCTTTTGGCATGAGACTTCAAATTCCGTAAGAGTCGCCCTGGATTTGGTAGATATTATCAACTGTATGATTTTTCAATCAGGTAACTAAAGATTTCTCAATCTGATAGAACATTCCAACTATAATTTATTCTTTTTAATTACTTGGTCAAAGAATTGCGATTTATGACTAAGATAAAGCTATATAATTGACATTTAAAAAACACAACATAAAAAAATGACAAATGTATATCTACATCTCAACCAAAATTAGAGTTGATTTCGTTTGAGAGATAAAAACGATATGATCTCAACGATACTTTCTAATAATTCAAATATTTCACCTACCATTAACTTGAAATTTTCAATTTCAAACTTTCTAGTCATTTTTGTGAATTCAGATTCATCTGAATTTATTTGATCAAAAAACTCATTCACTATTACACTCAATGTCAGAAATGAGAAATGACAGCAAGGACAAAATCGGTGCAATGAAGAGAATTGGCCATTTTAAGGAGTTTTTTGTCTTCGTTTAGTTAGTACAAATAGCTATTTTCCTATCAGAATACATACTCAACTGTTGATATTAATTAATCAGGCATCTTATGCAAATGTTTGATAGATAATAGTTAAATCACAATGGCCTAGAAACTGAACTAGATTAAAAAAAAGAAATCGAATAAAAAGAGAACAAAATAATGAACCAATGCAGGCAAGTTCTGTTTCTAAATTCTAATGACTGCACACAGTACAACAAACTAAAAGGGATTGCCATAAAAATACAACTTGTGTTCAAATTCTACTAGAGAAGTATCCTGCCCAGTGCTCTGGAAATTTTATTTCGAGGGTTCAAGTTTATGGATGCTAGATCATTTACAACGTATTAAGAAGTATCTAGCCCTTTACTGCTGCTTGCTAGTTGAGGAGTGAATTAATAAGAAGTGTAGATTTGCATCTGGTTCAAGATGTGCTCGAAGTTATCGGTTGATTTCTCGATGGGATGTGAATGCATTCCTTCGTAAGTTGTCACCACAACTCCTTCATCTTTGGTTAGCCGTTGAACTTGCTTCTTCACATTGCAGCCTTGATGCGTGCATCGGTAGTAGCTTCTGCAAATAACAAAAAATAGGTAGATGGTTAAATTAATCGATTGAAACTCATCAACTTATAAGTTATCTAGAAGAGAGGGGCCTGCTGATTTTATATACAGTGAATAACTGCGGCCGAGTTCTTTGATGCTAAGTAATTTCTAAGATGTCACCAATGTCAGTTCTTGATGCTGACTTCAACAATAATATATCTCACGTCTCTCTCTCTCTCTTATCTCATGTACGCTTCAACTTCTAGTATCTGTTAGCTAGCTGCTTCAATTTGAGTAGAATATTCAGGGATTTGCTAATTTTTTATTGCAAATTAAGCTGCTTCAATTTGAGTAGAATATTCAGGGATTTGCTAATTTTTTATTGCAAATTAAGATCATTCGTCATCTTTTTCTAGAACAGATGATGACTAGCTATCTGCACGTTAATAACGCCATGAGACGGTGCTATCTTCAGCTTTATTATCATATTCTTGAGAGGAGGTAGAGACACCCAAAAGCAAAAGATGATTTGATATATTTGTCCGGCAACTAAATCCTAGTGGCTAAAAGCTCTTCGGAAATTGACAGTAACGATGAGAAAGATTAACTTTAAAAGTCAGCAACCAAAAGGAACCGAAAATGGAAAGTATATTCAATATCTGGGGTTGCATTGTCAGCAGCAATTAATATTATGGTGATAGAGATCTTTTGAACAAAACAACTGTGTGTGTAAGATAATTACGCTTCCAAAGCAAAGCTATAGCGTCTAATTACTAGACAGTCATTTAGCAGCTTTGCTGTAGCAAAACATTTTTTTGTCTTTTAAAGATGTATGCTTTGTTTGATAATTAATATGCAGTTGCTCTAATAATAATGCCTTGCCTGCATGGAGGGGTATATGTACAAATTCTTTTCTCCATACACAGGAGAAAATGATTATACAAGAGTACTCTAGCATAGGGCTGTAAATTAACTGAAGAAACACTTATGGGATCATATATATATACACTTAACAGATGCCTCAGTCTATATTATGAAACTTACGTAGACCTGGTGATTATGAAATGACTACACTACTAATTACGAGCTCTAAAACTAAACAGTGGAAAGAAACTGATCGTCATCGTCATGAGATTGCTGTAAAAGTTTTGACGATCCGATCATCAGTTCATCGACCATGTGGTAATTTAAATTCAGTAGTTGCGTATTCAATCCGCTAGCAAGTTTGAAAACAAAAATAAACCAATTCCGCTAGTACAAATAATTAATCTCCATCTCGATCAACTTTTGCCTTACTTTTTATCCGAATTATCCAGTTTCTTAAAAAGTACATTTTTTTGTAATATATATGCATAAAAACAGGCAGCAGAAAAACAAAAGAAAATAAGATGTAAAGGTAGAGAAGGAACATTTAACATACCTTGGAAACTTGTTGTTTTTAACAGCTTTTTGGCCATACTTTCGCCATCTATAGCCATCATCAAGTATATCAACTTGGCTTCTTGTTTGAAAAGCATATCTTGGCTTTCTCACCTTCTTCTCTCCCTTTTTAATCTTTCCCATTTTCTCTCCGTTTTCAGACCCTATATTATCAGTAAAGCTTTTATTCTCAGAATTAATGTTGCCGTCCCCATTCAAGCTTGCTGCTGCCGGATTAACTTCCATCCCCGACAATAATCCCAAGAACCCACTTGGCTTGTGGTCGTTGTAGCCTTGGAACTCGGCATTACTATTACTATTATTCATTCTATCTAATGACGCTGAAGATGAGCAAGCTGCCGCTGCCGCCGCCGCTGCTGGAAAATATGTTTGGTAATTCTCCATTTTGATTTGAGACTTTATCTAGATAGAGAGAGCGAGAGAGAGAGGGAGGGAGGGAGAGATATATATGGTGGGCAGATTCGACTACTACCTATGAGATTTATTGTGGGTTATAAAGGTACGATTTAATTGAATTTTAAAACACCAAGGCGGCCCTGATGGCTAAGCTAAGCTTGTAGGAAGGGGCCATCGCTAAGCACTCGGCAGCTTCTTTATCTTCTGTGTTTGGTGTCGTAAACGGCACGTAAATTTTATACCCCTTGTAATTGGTAAGAAAAACAATTAAAAAGGAACGCAATCATGACAAAATTACGATGAGTGAACCAATCAATTTTTTTTTCAAATTTTACTTTAAAAAATAAAAAAATTGTCATTATTTTATTCATTTACCATTGCTTAATGCTCAATTAGTAAAAGCAAAATGAGTTCGTAATTAAAATAAACAAAATTGAAAGAACCCAAATTCCATGGTCGGTTATCTTGCTGGGGACCTATTTGTTATGGATGAAAAACTATATCCGTGTCTCATAAAATCTTCAAAATCAGGGATTCAAAATTTGACCAAATGGATTGGCATTCTCTCCCAAGTCTTTCTTTATTTCTTACATTTAGTTAAAGAGAAATTAGCTCAGTTATAAATAAATAAAATTAATTTAATTATCGACATAAAAAATTTTTAATTTATTGTCCGTTCAAAATAGGGATCACGGTTTTAATTTGAAAACTTGTGATTCTCGCGAGGAGGACACATGAGCCATGTTTACAATTTTGTACATGCGAAAACAATTTAATCTGAAGCAGCCTTACGCGTCACGAGGCTACGTACCGGTCAAAATTCACAAATCCCAATTTCCTGGTCAGAACATGTGTGCTCAAAATTATTGCTGTACTTCGTACTATTCGACCCATGGTGAGATCAAATACAATCTACACGTAACGTATATACTCTTTTCCTCGGCGGTGGTTCAATTCACTTGCAAAATCCATCTAGTTATTTTTATTATTAAAAAAATATATTTTAACATGTTAACTACTAGATAAAACGGTAGGTGTTAGAAAAAATCGCTTCACTAAATAATTTAAATTTACACGATAAACAAAGATAAAAGTTTTAAAAATACATAAACGAAGTGAGAGATGAGAATCGATTTATTTCATTGTCATATTTATTAAATTTCTTAGTTAGACTAAGAAGTTTGAAAGAGATAAATGGACTAAAAGATAAGAGCTGGTCTAAGATATTAAATATAAAATTTATTTGGGAAGGAAATTTGTATTGTTTACTAGAAAAATTCAGGTAAAATTTAAGATGAATTAAAGATAAGATCAAACAGAATTTACACGATATTAAAAATAAAATTTATTTGTGAAGGAAATTGTACTATTTACTAGAGAAATCGAGATAAAATTTAAGATGAATTAAAATATAAGATCAAACAGAATTCACACGATAAAATTTAAAATGAATTAAATGATAAGACCGAACAAAATTTACACGATGAACAAACCAAACACAAACTTTACTACTTTAGCATTAGAATTGCACGAAGCATTAGGTGCGTGGTGTGATGTGGAGTGTGGACGCACATCTTTCCCAATTTTTTCGTTGTTCTCTTTTTCTCTGTATCAGATATGGATTCCACGTAACTAGAGCCAAATTAAAGGAAATTCAATGGATGTGGAAAAAGTTTACAAGTAATGGAACTGTTGGTAGTCCATTCAATTTGACTACATGGAAAAATATTATATGTATGAAGGGAAACACAATTATCTACACGTGGGTTTGAATATATTAATTCTTTAGTTTGAAAAATTTTGGTTCAGCAAGTCAAGCCGCGCAGCCTGTGATACTTTTTTTTCCAAATGCACTAGAAGTAGAGTCAAGTAGCAGAAAGGGAAATGGTAACTGCTACTGCTATAGTAATTTAAAAGTAGATATAGCACAACTCGGTACAAACTTAGTTGTAAAACGACGTGACATAATCATGTTGATGAAAATATAAATTATAAAAACAATCATAGGGCAAGTGAATTTTTAAACAACTCATGCTACCTTTGTACTAGCGTTTGACATACTTGATTTGAACTAAGTAGATGGTGGAATTTATTTATTTATAAAAAATCATCTACCGTTAGTTACTTTTAACATTGACCGTTAGTTGACTGTGCAAAGATAATATTGCCCTTAATAATAGTTTGTAGACTGAAATAACTAAAAAAAAACTAAAATTGTTGGTGCGAAAAGCACAATCATTATTTTTTGACAATTTTATCCTTGTCAATTCTAAAAATTTACAATATCTTAAGTAAAGATTATAACTATTTCATTTTCAAGTTTTTAATTTTATCTTTCTTGTAGAAATTTTAAGGAATATCAATAATTTAAAAAGGATTTTTCAAGTTTTTAATTTTATTTTTCTTGTAGGAACTTTAAGAAAATATCAATAATTTAAAGAGGGTAAAATAGTCAATAATTTTAGTTTTTTTTTAATTAATTCCGTGTACAAACTGTTGTTAAGGGTAATATTATCTTTGCACAGTCAACTAACGGTCAATGTTAAAAATAACTAACGGTAGGGGGTGTTTTACAAATAAATAGATTCTCGCCATCTACTTGCAACAAATCCAAACCTTAGGGGAGGATTTTAAAAATTACCCTAAATTATTATTTGGAAACCTAAAACTACCAAAATATTATTACAAATTGGGATCTAATTATGGTGCCACAGTTATATGGTACTACAACTGGATTCAGTCATTAAATCTAACTTTAATAATAATTATGGACTAAATTTAATAATTAAATCCAACTGTGGTATCATACAACTATAGCACTATAAATTTGTCCGGCAAACTGACTATAGAAAATTCAAATTCTTTACACCACAATTTTTTTTTTGTTGCTTGTGACTTGTATGTGGGTAGGTAGGCAGCCTAGGTCACCAGAACTAGGTTGGTGTCCACAGTAAGTTTAGGGTCAGGCCAGTGATAATGTGACAAATTTTTACACTATTGATACCGTCTCACTCCAATTTATGATTGGTCGCTAGCACTTGATGGCATGAAACTGTCGAAACCATATAACGAAGGAGGTCTGATTCAGCGCACGCCGTCCCATTTCATTGCTGGAGCTATGGGCTCACAACACGTATCCACTAATGAAATCCCACCACACGTACCGTAATGCACCTAATCAAATTTCATCTGACAAAAAAATATATATATTATTATTATTTAAAACATATATACTAATATGGAGTAAATAAAATTGGCCTTTATCAATAGATTTTTGGTCCAATAAAAAAAGTCTTATACTTATAATATTGAATATAATGGTTCGAGTCTCCATAAAAGTAATATGGAAGTTAATTTCAATTCTTCCTCAATTATCAATTAATTGAGTAGAAACAGTCTCTCTCTTACGAAATGTGAGTGGAGCAGGCACCCTTCGAATATTAGAGAGAGTTTAAAATATCTGGGCATATATTTCAGTGTATTAATGTATGGTGGTGGTCACAATTATATAATATGATTGTAAATATTAATTGTAATATCTGATGTAATGTCAGTAATATCTGTGTATAACATATTTCAAAAAAAAAAATTGGCCTTTGAAGATTAATCTGATGAGAAATATTCAATATTTGATCTATATTGTTTCTATGGTAGATGATCAAATAAATATAAGCGATTTTAACTCTCAATCTATAGTTATAGTGTCCTCGTTCTATTGTAAAATATAATTTTTAAAAAATTAAATTTATTATTTCTTAAAAATTGTTATGACGGAGAATTTTCTATCTTTAACTTCTTACTTTTATGTTAAAAGACCAAATTAACATATTTATGTAAGCTCCCCAAACTAAATAATAAACGGAAAATAAATTAAATATTTGAAGTGCCTTATAAATTTATATTATGATGATTCCTCTATTTTTTTATATCGAAAGTTTTTATTTTTTTCTCCACATATTTATTTATTTATTCTTTTTCTCTTAGTGATGACAAGTAACTCCTAAAGTTTTATTGGCGGCGTCCAATATATATTTACCTAAGTTAAGAATCTTTCGGCCAAAAGGCCCATAGTCCATTGATGAATCCATTTTTTTTTTTAAAGAATTTGCGAGTATAAAAATCTTTAGTGCATTTCAATGGAATTGATTTAGAATTATTTTAATAGATTTCTCATTATAAATATAAGTAAAAATTAAGAATCTTTTGCATTACAGACAAAAATTCTATTTTATTCAACCACGGTGACCTAACTTCCAACTTTCATTTCTTGGCCAATAAAAACTCAAGACATTATCTATCAAAATATGGGTGGGTAGTTTAATTAATTAGTTGAAGAGTGGGGTTTCAACAGTACAGTTAGTGGTCTCAATAAGCGATGAACAAGGGCACCAACAAGTGTAAATCTCTAATTCAATAAATTCTTTTTAGAGTCTTAACGTCAAAGAGTATTTGTCAGTAAATTGTAGAAACGTCAGGAGTTATATCTGTATGTCTCACTTCCAAAAGTGTACGAGAAATCAATTAATTGTGCTTTCGTCAAATTTACCGAAAATTTATATCTATTTAAATTAATAATTTAGTATGTTATTTAAGAACTTAATATTGCATCAAATATAAACTAATAATGCAACGCCCTAGATGGTGATGTGTGTGCTATATAAAGCTAAGTTAATAAATGTTTGGTCATCCCCCCTAAGCCAATGGTGAACGGAATTGAAGAGAAATGTCTCCAAATAAGGTGCAATTAGGGCTTTAAAGTTTCAATTCCGTCCATAAATATATTAGATATAAAGCTAACATTCAAATCAGCTACGTGTGAGATGGGTAGTGAAAATTTTCACCATATATTTTTCATAAAAGTTTGAGATCTGTAATTCTCAATTTCCGAGTTAGTTATTTTTATATGATTTAAGTCCGTTAACTTTTTTTTAAGAGACTAAGAAGTTTTTTGAAATAAATTTTAAAACTGATTAAAGTATGTGTAGTAATATTTTCAATAACTTCTTAAACGATAATTTTTTTATTGATTATTTATTGAGTTTTATGTAAGAGCGTCTCCATCACGTTATCATATAACCATTTAATTTCTATACTGAATTAATGAGTTATTTATCAATATACACAGTGAAATATAATTAATATGAACTCCATGAACTATTTTTTTGCCATTGTGTCATTGGTGGTTATTTGACAAGAAGTAGAATAACGACGATACTAATACTAATAAGTTAGTACAAATTTAGAATTTTAATTCAACTCTTGAAAGTAAAAGACGCAATTATCTTAAGATTATCACAAACCAAACAAAACACCGTCATTTCTTTCAAGTTCAACACTAATGATGACAATGGCAATTGAATTAATGATCAATTTAAAAGAAAAAAAGAAAAAAAAATCTGATTCTTTCTTTCTCCTTTTGATTTGATCTTACATAAGAGCGTCTCCGTCACGTTATCATATAACCATTTAATTTCTATGCTGAATCAATGGATTATTCATCAATACACGCAGTGAAAGACAATTAATATGAACTCGATGAACTATTTTTTTTGTCGTTGTGTCATTGGCGGTGATTTGACAAGAAGTAGAACAATGACGATACTAATACTAATAAGTTGGTACAATTTTAGAATTTTAATTCAACTCTTGAAAGTAAAAGACGCAATTATCTTAAGATTATCACAAACCAAACAAAACACCCTCATTTCTTTCAAGTTCAACACTGATGATGACAATGGCAATTGAATTAATGATCAATTTAAAAGAAAAAAAGAACAAAATTCTCTGATTTTTTCTTTCTCCCGTTGGTTTGGTTTGGTTTGGTTTCACATAAGAACGTCTCCGTCACGTTATCATATAACCATTTAATTTCTATGCTGAATCAATGGATTATTCATCAATACACGCACTGAAATACAATTAATATGGGGCTGCTCCCCGTCCCTATAATTAATTAATTTCTCCTTTGAATTGACTAAAGACACAACATCGGCAATTCTTTTACGTATGGAGTATATCCGTTAAAATTTCCAAGTGAGGTTGAAAGGAACATTCGAGCATACGTAGACTAAAGATGATTCAAAGCTCGTTAATTTGTTTGTCATTTTTTGTTCAAATTGTCGCCAAATAAATTAAATGATCTACATTGCAACGTTCATGTCTAGATATTCCCTTGGTCCAATGCACATGCTGCTTTAAGATAAAAAAACAAACCTACGCACCCGCACGCTGTATGGCAAATTATTTGATCACAACAAATCTATAATTTCAGGAGTCAAATTTAACGTGCCACAGCCCTGAATTCACCAGTTCAATTCAATGGACTGCCAAACAATGATAACATCAATGGGGTCTGCCTATTCTTAATTACAAGAGCGATATATATAAATTGGCCGGTAACAGAGAAATGTGACCTGATGTCTTGATGGTGTGTTTACTTCATGGAATGGATAATGAGAATGAAACTCATATTTACTTGGTAAAATGTAATTTGTGAATGAGAATAAAATGTATGGGTCCCATATAATTTGAAAATAAGGAATATAAATTTCATTCCCATGGGGGTTGGGAATGAACATGTAATATATATTTACTTTTGTATCCCTATAATTTTTTCATATTTTCTAAATTAGCCTAATTCAAATCACAATTAATTTTATTATTTTAAATGTCAATAATAATAATAATTAATTTTTATTAACTTTATTGTTTTAATTATTATTAATTATTTTTATTAATATTATCATTATTAACAATAAAAATAATGATATAATGATTAAAATAATAATTAATAAAAATAATTAATTTATCATTATTAACAATATTATCATTGTTGTTGTTGTTATTATTATTATTATTAAAATGATAATAACAATAATTAATAACAACTAAATAATAATTAATAATAATAATAATAATAATAATAAAAATAATAATAATTAAAAATAACTAAAATAATAAAATAAATAAAATTTAATAATAATAAATGTTAACAATGATAATATTAAAGTTAATAAAATTTAATAATAATAAATGTTAACAATGATAATATTAATAAAATAATATTAACAATAATTAATAATAAAGTTAATAAAATTTAATAACAATAATATTGCCATTTAGTTTTGCCAAATAAATATTGAAATCTTATTCTCATTCCCATTCTCATTTCATGAAGTAAACGCACCATGATTTCAATATTTGATGAAGTTATTTGATAATTTCGTTTATTTCGGGTCATCGACTTTACAGATACCGGTGGATTGCTACACTCAGTGAATCAATCTCCGTGATCCCTTGCTTACATCTGAAAAATGAAAAAGGGAGCAAAAATTGTCAAATATCAAATGGGGATGTTTTGAATTTTTGGTTCACATTGATGTTGAAATTAAATGAAAAGATTGGTGAAAGAGCATTTTCTTCTTCACATACATTACATCCATCGTCATCCGGAGCCAGGGCTCACGTGTTTTTACGTAGCCAGTGACGATCTCTGATGTTTGACATCACCTTGTCATGCATAAAATTCAAACTTGCTAATTATTACAAATTTGTTTTTAAGGGGGAGCAAAAAAAAAAAAATTAATGTTAATTACACGCAGCCGCGTGTATGCAATTGAGTTTTAAATATTTTTGCTGATTCGATCTCGAATTAAGATAATTAATAATCACAAATAAATAAATGGCCAATGAAGATAAATCGTTGCATAATTAACTAAGCTCGAAACCCCTCCATTTAGTAAAAGAAATATTATTTACCAATGTGTTCGTACTGAAATCAAAATTAAAATATCCGTACAAAATCTTTTCTTGGAAGATGGAAATTTCAGATCTCTTAAGAATAATATTCAAGTCGAGGCAGTCAAATTTAATAATGCAAATAGAACACGTTACATACTATCTATAGCAATCGATAATATTGGTTAATTAAGCGGTCAAGAGTTGAATATTTCCGTGGTGTCATCCTGTTCTAATTATAAATCATTCGTTCAAATTTCCTGAAGTTTCTGCGTTATGCAGCTCCAGCTCTCACTTTTATTTCCGCAAACATGGAACCCACATTCGTTAATTAAGATTAATTCTGCATTAGGATTTTTGTATAATTATAGTTATCAATTATTTATCCAGACAAAAACTCCGGGTTATTATTATTATTATTATTATTATTTTGAGGACAAGAGTAAAAATCTTGCACACATGAAGCTTGACAGAAGAAGAAAGGTGAAAAGAAAGACACCTAATCCTGGTTATAATCGTTTGGTATACTTTGACTAATATTGCCAAACTTCAGTTTACGTTTCTTTATAATTTGCTTCCAGCAGACGTTTACATCTTACCAAATTTTTTGTTACAATTATAAAATTTTTAGTTATATACTTGACTAAACAATGTATTATAATTTTAGCTTTTTCATTACACGCCTTAAATTATAAGCACGAGGAAAAACGTAACTCGTAACCAAAAATTAAAAAAAAAAAAAAAAAATATATATATATATAACTAATAAAAGTTTAGTGAAATGTAACGTCCGGAGCCAAATTGCTTTGGGTCGCGGCATGGAAAGAAAAAGATACACCATCTTGACTCTCGAGAGGTAATTTTTGTCGTTTGAGGTTTAAAGCATTTCGCATGCCTTTGATAATGAAAACTTTTGATGCCGCTGTCAAAAGCACGTGGATTGTGATTTTGGTTAAATATTTGGTGAGTAGAAGTTTGTGGAATGAGAGTGAAGGGAATCAACGTGGCGAAATGACAGCTCACAATTAATTCAAGTGAACGAGAGCTTAGCTAGCTGCAACGTATGTTAATGTAACAGCACTAGACCCAAGCAGCACAGCAGTGTCAATTCAATTATTAGGCTGACCATATGGCATGAACTCCGCCTTTCCTATCAAAATCAATGCGTAAATCATCAGGAAAAAAAAAAAAAAAAAATCTAGTAATGCTGCTGAGGCCTAAAGCTCGAGCCTGTTGGCTGTTAGTATTTTCCAGTGAACTGACTAAGCATTGATGGGTGACTCAAAACACTTTTCAACTTAATCTGGATGTTTATAAACATCGGCCTCGTTGCCCTGAATTTTTATTTTTAATCGCGTACTGTCACTTATTTTACTTTTTATACCCGGATATTATTTATTCACCTTTTTAGAGGCCGTGAAGGAACAAATTTTCTATGCAACATAGTTTTCTGGTAAGTTTAATTAACCCAGTTTCCTGGTTAGTTCAATCGAAATTTTGCTTTTACTCAAAATCACGCCATAAACTACGTGACACATGTCTCTAATCTTTTCTGTTCGAATGTTTCCGAATATGGGCTCCCTTAAGGAGGCCCAACTGTTTCCGGACACGACCCAATGGTCTTTGTTGCAATTGTCTGATTTCTGAATTCTGAACCTCTCTTCAAACCCAAACCCTCTTTTGGGTTTTATAATCATTTTGAAGAATCATGATTCGATGTCGTGTGCTAATGCCTCATCTTTGGAGCTATTTATTTTAATATTTAAGTTTTGATTGACGTGAAATTCATTTATATGATGATTTTTAGTAATTTTATAATTTACGAAATCTAATCATCCAATAAATAAAAGATACATGATATTAAAATATGACTTAAATATTAAAATCCTTAATATTATTGGTATTCTTTTAATCAGAGCCACCTCAAGAAGAAAAAAGAAACACCCGTGCTATTATTATATAATTGTCTAATCATTTTCTAAATACTTTCAACTGATGAAGTAATCACAAATTTCCTAAAAATTCCTAATGTGATCGGCTATTTGTAAAGTTTTGTTGCCTGAATAACCCTAAGTTGAAATTGCAATATCTCGTCATTGCTTAGAGTTAAGCCTAAATTTCAAAGTCGATTTGCATTCTCTTCCATTTATTAGTTTATACATTTTATTATTATTACTCAATTTAATAATCAATAGTTGACTTAAAAAAAAAGAGAGAAAATATAGCATTATGACCAATATTTTTATCGAGAAGGTTTTTCTCGATATTTCAATTTTCTTTTCATAAAAAAAAAATTTAATTAATAATTGGCCTCGTACGCCAAAATAGAGATCTGTTTCGTAATATCACCAATTTAACCAATCATAATTTTTACTTTTTTAGCAAAAGAAAAAAAAAAAAGAAGAAAGAAAATTTACCCCGCCAAAAAAAACCAATTAGACGTACCTTGCACGCGATAATAACGGAAACAAAAGATCAAAATTGACTCATCTATAATTATATAAATACGAATCTCTTTGATATTCAAGAAGCTCTCTGTTATTGATCATTCTGTTCTCGTTTACTTTGACAAAATGGATTTTTCTTCTGCGAAATCGTCTTTGATTCGTTTCAGAGCTTCTGCCAATTCATTTTTGTCGCAGTACGAACCTGTCATTCTGCTTCTCGCCCCCCTCCTCACTCTCCTCTTCGCGCGTGTACTTCAATCGTTCCTTGACGCCGTTCGCGAGAAAGGATTCAAGCAAACTTTCGTGGCGTTCTTCATGAGCTCAATCAAGTAATTCATCATCACACTGATCCAATTTCTTCATTATTTTTATATTTGTTACTTAAAAAAAAAATTTAACGATAAAATTTTAATTCCATTTTGTGCATTGCAGGCTGGTTCCTGGTGTTAATAAACACATTGAAGCGGAGAAACAGAAGGTTTCTTGATTTTATATTTTTTTAATTAATTGTTGTGAATGCACTTTTTGTTTAATTTAATTTCTTTGTTGGTAGAAATGTGCAGTTTGCGTGCTACATGCTTTATGATTTTCTCATTCTTGGTGGGGTGTTTTGATTGCAGATCAAACTTTTATGACCTGCTGTCATTTGATTATTGTCTTTATCTGAATGAAACCTACTATAAAATTGAGGGACTGAATTCAACAGTCTGATTAAAACTGATTTGTGGATAATGTGCATGGCTGAGTTTAACTTTTTTGAATTCAAAACAAGCAGAACTTAATTCTAATTATTACTTGATGTTAGCTGGTCAAATTCTTTGATGCTATCAGTCTCTATTTTAAGGTGATTTATCATTCACTAGAAAGTCACGAATGATTATGATGCCCATCCCTCCCCCCTGCCGGGGTTTATTTAACTTTACTTTATTATGATTCACTCTAATTCTGTGGCCTTTGGAGGTTAATGCTCATATTTGATCTATGCTTTTCATTTTTCATTTCTTTTTTTTTTTTCTGTTTGTTTCTGAATCTAGTATTTTGAATGGTGAATAAATCTAATTTGTAAATGTGTTCGTCAGGTTGTGGACAAGATGCAGTCTGGTGATAAATCCAAAAGAGAGGGCTGGTGGACAGAGTTACCTAGGGCAGGGTTAGGAGTAGGAGTCATAGAGAAACTGAAAGAGGAAAAGGGAAAAGATGTTGTTTGGCAAGGAAAATGTTCTGGTACAGTGTATGTTTTTTTAACTATTAGTTTGGATGTGTTCTCATGCCCTAATAATGGACATTAGATTCTGCTTCAATTATGCTTGAACTTGATATGCTCTGGTTGCTTTTATTGCAGCTATATTGGAGGAAGTGAAGCTGAAGGACATTTTTCCTTGATCAATGAGGCGTGTTCAATGTTAGTAAGATTCCAATATATATGATTTGCATTTAGTATTCCCTTGAGCATCTACTTGAACTTGCTTGTATACAGCTGGGTCTTGAATTTATCTTCTTAAGATATAACTGGTGAAAATATATTTAAGTTGGGGATAATATGAATACAAACTTATATGTCCACTGATTAAAGCTTTCTCCCCTGTATGTGCTGTATTTGGGTTGAAACCTACAAGCCATGGACGAGCTTGCTATTACTATATTTCATACTTCTCTGAGAAAGGAAATGATTGTTGTTTTATTTAGTTAATGCATACTTCAGTGGTGATAGCTTAAATATGTGACACTGCTCTTATGGTATCCAAATTTTCTGAATGCTGTATCGAAGCTTGCAAATTTTAAATTTGGATGTTTCTAAAGTACAATAGTTCCACATTCAGCAAAACGTTTCTCAAGTGTTTATTATTAAGAAAACTTCTGAATTTGCTGAGATGTTGCAAACAATGACCTTTGGGGCATTTCAATTCTATTAAGGATTGTGGCATATGTTGCCACCATCATGGTTAGGAATTGCTTGAGCAAATGTCTGTACGGTGCTTTTGTCACCCTCTTTTGCAGGGTTGCAATATAATAATTCAAGTTAATAATTTGATAATGTCAGATCAGCCACCCATCCTTGCAGTCAAAATCCTCTTTTTACCTCTTATCTATCTTTCTTTAAATCCATTTTCAGGTTTGCACATACCAATCCATTGCATTTAGATATATTCCAGAGTGTAGCTCGATTTGAGGCAGAAGTCATTGCAATGACAGCTGCTCTCCTTGGCAATAAAGAAAAGGCTTCTGGAGGACAAGTGTGTGGAAACATGACATCAGGAGGAACTGAAAGTATACTATTAGCTGTGAAATCATCCCGTGACTATATGAGAAATAAGAGGGGGATTACGAGGCCTGAAATGTATGGAAAGTTTTCCAACTTTATACTTTCACTTTGTACTGTTCTCCAAATTAGATAATTATAACTCTCAATGCTTCTTTTCCCAAGTACAGGATCATACCTGTATCTGCACATTCAGCTTATGACAAAGCTGCTCAGTATTTTAATATCAAGCTGTGGCGTGTACCTGTTGATAAAGAATTTCGAGCTGATGTCAAAGCAATAAAGAAATATATAAACAGAAACACCATTTTGGTATGGATTTCTACATCATCCTTTGGAGCAATACTTCATTTCTTTTACATTATCTTTTCTAAGTAGTCGGTGATTTCCTCTTAATCCAAACTAGCTTTCTTGTTCCAAACTATTTACTGAGAAGAAAAAATAAAATGAGATAGCCTCTTGTAAGGTTATATTTCCATGTTAAGGTTGCAATTCACAGCATGCTTTCTCTCAGCTAGTAGAGCTGACCTAATTTCATGATACTACAGATTGTTGGATCTGCACCTGGATTTCCTCATGGAATCATCGACCCTATTCAGGTGTGTAGTTGCCTTTATATTTTTTGCTAGTGATGATAACTAAGTTGAAAGTTTGGTATGCACGTGTGTTCACACCTCTATTTGAGGAAATCTTCTGTTGTAGGAGCTTGGTGAGCTGGCTTTAAGTCATGGAACGTGTCTCCATGTTGACCTTTGTCTTGGTGGCTTTGTGTTACCTTTCGCTAAAAAACTGGGGTATGTTTGACTTAGTTCGTTATTAGCAGTTCATCTCACAATTAATGGTTGGAGAATGTTTTGCCATGTCCTTGCAATCACTCATTTCACAACACCTCTTTTCTCTGTTTTTGAAAATTGTTACTTGCACTCATGTCTCATGTTTTGTGGATATATTTTCTGTCATTTTTCCAATTACTAAATGGGGCAGCATGTGTGACTTTTCAGGTACATTCCTTAGACTTACTCTTGCAAGCTGTAGGATTTTATTCTGAATTTGAAGCATACATTAAGTAGACAGTATGATTGGCTCATATATATCCCTCCTTCAAATCCATACTCATTTGCATGTGCACTTTATGATTTCTGAATTAAACAATACTGTGTGGAGGAGAAACTTTTAACAATGTTCTCTAGTTTGCCTGGCATCCTCATTTTCTGGCTCTGCTGCTTTGGCTATTGTTGGATTTCTTTTCCTTCTCAGGTATCCGATTCCACCATTTGACTTTTCTGTCCAAGGGGTAACCTCAATATCAGTGGATGTGCATAAATATGGATTGGCTCCAAAAGGAACAAGCGTAGTCCTGTACAGACATCGTGAAATTAGAAAGGTAACGTTGAATATCTGATATTTTTAGATAATTCTGTTGGACTATGATTACAGGTTGGCTTGGAGAATTAGCCTCTCTTTTATGAAATTAGAATCCTCAACCGTCTGTATCAATAATCATATTATTGTTTTCTTTCAGAAAAGAAAAGATAATCACGCTAATTAAGTGCTTGGTGCAGATGAGATCATTTTATAATGATTGAATGAAGTTTTATAGTGTGTTCAAAGAGAAACTTTCTTAAGGGAATTGATATGCATCTTTATGTAGATAGGAATAATTTGCAACCTTTTCACATTGCATGTGTCTTCCAATATGAGTGTTCTTTCACATTATCACATATTTTTTTGGACTAGAGCACAATTCTGTGGTTTTGCTCCCCATAAAGTTAAATTATATAGGGAATTCTGGGAAGTATTGCCAAGTTGATCTTTCCATATCAACTTTTTGTAGATATTAAAACGCAGGGGAAAAATAAGGTCTTGGAAATATTCTACACATGCCTAGAAAGGAACGATTAGTTTAGCGTTTGCAGACTGATCATAAGATTCCAGCATTTCTGTTGTCACACTGGTTATTATATGTGGTCATGCATGCTAGTCGGCATTGTGAAGATGATATCATGTATAATGTATGCTGATAATCATTTTATTGTTTCTTTCCTTTCATTCTTTCTGATGCTTTTACTGTCTTGGCTTCTTGTTGGGATATGAATTTTACTTTGGATCCGGGTTCCTGGCTTCCCCATTTTCCTACAGCATCAATTTGTTGCTGGTAAGTTACTCGACCCAAATAGAAACACTTGCAAACACGCATTCAAACACACGGAACCACAACTCATTATAATAATTGAAGTCAAATCTTTATTTATTTATTTTTTCTGCCTTAGTTAATGCATTTATGGAAGCAACAAATTAAAAGGTTGTAGCCTGGTCTCACAGATCCCTACATCCTTTCTCACCATTTTTCCAACTTTCAGATATTGCTTGACTGCTTGTGCGCGACCATCTTATTATATTTATCCATACGTATCCTAGTTTAAAAATTTTATTTTTTCCAACAAGCAGCCATGGTTTAAAAACTCATGATTTAAAAATTCTATGCTGTTTTGTTTGTGTCCTTGCGGCAGTTACTGAGTGGTCAGGTGGATTATATGTGTCTCCAACCGTAGCTGGAAGTAGGCCTGGGGGTTTGATTGCTGGGGCTTGGGCAGCACTGATGTCTCTGGGGCAAGAAGGTGTGAAATGGAATTATCAGTCTGCATTCCAGATATATATATATAAATAAAATATTCTTTTATGCTGATATAATCTTTTGTTACAAACTACAGGATACTTGGAAAACACCAAGGCTATTATGGAAGTGTCGGAGAGCATACAGAAGGGGTTAGTGTTGTTTCCAATGTTCTTGCCCCCCCTTTTTTGAAATTTTGAACAACCCGTAAGTGCTACTGTATGTGCAGACTAAAGGAGATTCCTGAGTTATTCATCATTGGAAGACCAGACATGACAATTGTGGCATTTGGATCTGATGTTGTCGATATATTCGAAGTCAACGATATCATGTCTTCCAAGGGCTGGCATTTGAATCCATTGCAAAGACCCAACAGGTGAGAATGACTCTGCATCTATCTCTTTCTTTCTTTTATCATTATTTTTTCTTCTTCTATCTTTACCCCTGGAATGATGGTCGCCTCAAATTGCCTGTGAAATCATTAACACTGATATTATTTATTTTTGACCATTCAAATAATCATTTCTCAATTTAAATTGATATTGCCTATATGAATTACTTTTGATTTTACTTGCATTTTGCAAACATCTAGCCTTGATCTATTTTGGAGGCTGACATTATTTACTTTTTTTCAATTGTGCTTAAATCAGCATTCACATCTGTGTTACCCTTCAACATGTAGCTGTTGTTGACGTTTTCCTTAGAGATTTAAGGGAATCTGTTGAAACTGTAAGTTGTTCTTCATCAAACAAAGCAGCATTTTATCTCTGCTATTCGGAACAGGGAATATTATATGTTGGTGCTGATGCTTAATCCAGTGCAATGATATAATATATGTCAATACTCATTTCGTTTATTCTTGTCAGGTAAAGCAAAATCCCGGTCCTGCAAATGGTAGTCTAGCTCCCATATATGGTGCTGCAGGGAGAATGCCAGATCGAGGCATGGTTAATGAATTGTTGGTAAATTACATGGATAGTACATGCTAATGGAATCCTCTGTAACTTCTTAGTTTCATTCTATTGATTCGAATACTCCTGATTTTTATAAAATATTCTCTTTTGAGTTTGAATTGCAATGAACTACCATTTGATTAATTTTCGTCATTACTCGCACAATAGCTCTGAATGCGAACATTTAGGTTCAGAAAGTGGGACAATTTATGCATGTGCGCATCATTGTGAACCATTATCTTATTGAAGCACAAATAGTTAGTTGACTTTTGCTGCGTTGTGTTGCTACTATTATTTAAAAGTTAAAACCATCGGCGGGTAGTAAAAATTTAATTAAAAAAAAAAACTGGGTTGTAAAACTCGGCAATCGGGAAACCATGAAAATCATTTCTCTAGAAGAAAGGTGACTGAATATATATATATATATATATATATGGAGGAGGGTGAACGTCTAATAGTTGTATTTGTAAAGACAGTGCTTTGTATACTCATTTTAAACCGACTCATTTGGTCTTCGCGTAACACGTCAGTTAGTTACGGATGGTAATAGACACCACCCATAATAAATTTGTCATTACCAAATCTACACCGCATTAAATTTAAATTATTAAACTCATTTGTAACTCACTATAGGTTTTATTTTAAGAAAAGTCACTTAATATGTGTTTTGACAACTACCAAACTCACAATAGTATTTAACAGATTTTTTATAGGTTTTCACATTTAAAATCATAAATGGCAATATGTAAATTATAATAATAACCTCAAATTGCACACAATATACTCAAGTCTAAATTTAATCAATATAAATGAAAATTTAAAATTTCAACATTAATTCCATACAAATTCTTAAATTGAAGTATAAAACACAAATCCAAAACAAAAAAAATTACAAATTAGTATTTA
The DNA here is from genome assembly GCA_018350135.1 of Citrus trifoliata. Classification (NCBI taxonomy): domain Eukaryota; kingdom Viridiplantae; phylum Streptophyta; class Magnoliopsida; order Sapindales; family Rutaceae; genus Citrus; species Citrus trifoliata. The sequence continues at coordinate 4,556,678 of CM031387.1, forward strand.
AAAGTAACAATTATCATTTCATATTATCATTCAACACAAGCTTCAAGAGAAGATTTTCATTTCATTTACCACCATTAACATCCATCCAACACGATTCTTACAATAATGATTAAAATTAATATTTTATAAAGAATAATGCTCTTTGAATACTAATCCAAAGACAAAATTATCATAATGAAATAATTCATGCATAAAGTTAAAGAAAATTCAATCCAAATTATAATCGGTATATAATTATATTTTTAGATTTAAATATTTTTAATTAAAATTAAATTAAAAAATAATTAAAAAAAGTTGAGGGTTATACATTCGCCAGATATTTGACTAATACCAAACCCACTTGCAACTTGGTGGGGGTTTCAATTTATGATACTAAACATCCAAACTCGCCTGCAACCTAGAAAATTACCCTCAGCAGGTAGATTTAAACAGATTTGTGGGTTTGCAGATAATAATACCATCCCTACTGTTAGTGTCTTTACTCTATGTTGATATTTGCATTTTGTAGTTATTTAGTATAATTTTTATTTTTTAAATCCAATTTTAATAAATACGACAAATAGAAAATGAGGAAGAAAGAGGGATTTCTTTTTTCTTTCTAATCGTAAAAAGGAAAAGGCAGAAGAAGATAATTGTTAGCCTCAGATGAGTGCACAATTTCCACTTCTGTTATTGATAAAGCCACTTGTCTGATCGTTCATGAAGCTAAGATAATGAAATATTAGGCAGCTTGCAGGAACATACATTTTTTCTCATTCTAGTCTTCTTAATATATATGATGAGTTGCAACAAAATATAATTAGATATCAAAAATAAGTTCAGCAAACAAGGATATATGCTTTTATTACATACATTTGTCTCACAAGGTACTTACTTATTGGTTCCATTCAAGCTCGTCATATAACTTATGCACGCACTCAAATATTACTACCAAATGCCAATAAGCCAATAACCACTCACAAGGAGTTGATACAAACACAATAATGCTGCTTATTTATCTTAGATGACCAGGAGATTGTAGTTTGATCTTGACTGCTGCTTCTGCCTCTTAGAGCTCCAACACCAGGTCTACAGTGTAAACATATAAAATACAATTGAATTATAATTAGTCACGCTGAAAAATTATATAACTATTACAAACTAAGTATCGCAGTATGCATATGTTGAAATTTGAATCTGTATTCACATTCTTCCTCATTGGGAAGAAGACTTGGTTTGTTGTTTTCAGAAATGCAATTTAAAAGCTCCATGTGAATAGCGCTGAAACTATGGTTTAGTCAAACAGTGTAAACATTGTCACGTAGCAGTGCCACTAACCATAATATCAGCAACATTGTCCATTGTATTATTACTGATTTTCCTTTGAATAAGCGAGCAGTAGAGAACAAGAAAGCGAAACTGTAAAGTTATCAATCATGGTGTACCGAATGCAAGTGTGTGGTACTTACAGTCTGCGTCTGTTTTGATCCAGAACTCTCGGTTTCCATTGGAATCGCTGCCGCTAATCGTGAATTGGGGTGGGTTTGATTGGCTCTTGTAGCGTCTTATTTTCTCTTTTGAAAGGTTTGTCTGTGGGTCCTCATCTGCAGGAGCCAATATCTGTCCTCCATTGTCCTGGACTGCTTCATGATGGCTGCTGCTCTTCCTGTTCTCCCTTTTCATGGGCTTTCCATTCTTTTTCGTTGCTGCTGAGCTTTCAGGGTGAACTTTTCTGTGGAACATGTGCAGGATCTACACATACCATGGACCGTGGACATTTACAGAAATGAGGAAACTCACAAAAATGTCAGAAACATAATGTCAGATTAAACCCGGATGTTCCTGGAAACTACAATCCTTTTCGAGACGGGTACATTATTAGACGACATATGTGTGGGCGGGGCCAAAGATTTACTTTTTCTTTTACTAAATATCAATCATATACCAATCACAGTTTAGAACCCGAGAGAATTCTGGTCCAAATTGAAATAACTTATCAGTCATACAATTTCACAGTAACTTTTCAACATACCTTGTGCAGTTTTGTTTCTGCTGAAGACGAATCAACAGTCCCACCAGCAGTTGCATTGGAGCTCCTGGAAGCATGGAGCATTTTCTTCTTCAGAATCTTTTTCATGATATGCAAACTAGATTTATCAGCATCTTTGTCAATTCTCTTCTCCTGATCTCTCTCGCATTTACTGCCAGGATTCTCCTGATCTGATAGTTTTGTCCTCTGGAACAGCTCTCCAAGGGAGGTCCTGTGTTCCTTCTTTGCCACTGCTGTTGTCGTTTCAGACAACTCAATTGCTGACCCAAAAAGATAGCCCTGCAGTGGACACACTGTGAAGCCATTTCCATTTGTCTCAGGACCTTCAATTGGCTTTCCACTGAGTGTAATAGTGCTGCCATGGCTGCTTCTCCCATTGCTCACATGACTGTTTCTTCCAGACGAGTCATTGCAGCCATCTTCTTTATTAGCTTCAGCTCCAAGAACCTTCTCCAACTCATCATTAATGAGCTTAAGTTCATTCTCCGTCACTTCAGTTTCCTGTTCAGTTATATTTTCAACTGATATGCCAAACGTCGGGGTTGAAGGATTGAGGATGTTGGTGTCCGAATTACCAAGAGTACCAATTGCAAGAAAGCCATGAAATAGCTCAGATATTGCAGATGATGAGTCTTCTTGATCATAGTCCAATTCTGATTCTTCTGCTCGAGCTGCTGCTTCTAGACCGGCAAAAGACTTTCGAAGGTATTGATCTTTCTGAGCTTGCTGCTGCTGCCTGAACGGTTTGTTACCATAGCTTGGCTTTGGGTAGCATTGCTGGTCATCCAGTGATGGCTGCCCTGTAAGACAGTTACAAGCATTCCCTGGCATAGAATATGTCAAGCAAACATTAAAAAGTTCATTCATGCAGAAACGATAGTAAATATTATATTGTTTCTCCTATGCTAGTTAATTTGAAGTACAAACTCGTGTGAGCTTGTTATGTCATGCAACAGAAAGAGTATGGTTTGAAATAGAGGTCTTTTTCAAGTGACTCTATTATTATGAATGTACTAATATAACACACATAATGTGCTGATTCTTATCGTGAGCCAAACCCTCCAAATCTCCAATGATAGGAAAGCTTTCACGCAAGAACATGTTCGCTTCTTGTAGTAACTGACGTGTGTATATTGGAAAATGGAAAGCTTTCATGCAAGAACACGTTTGCTTCTTGCGGGCGATAACTAATGTGTCCATACATGGCAGAGCAAGACTTACCAATTCCAAAGTCTTTGAGTGGTTCACTGCTATTTTGCCGAAACTTACGGTGCATCCAACCTAGTAACTGGAACATATAAAGAGAAGCAGGAAAAAAAATGAACAAATTAAATATAGCACCGAGGAAGAAAAATTTCTCCAAATCAAACGAATAGCTAGCAATTATGGTCTGATGGTCTTACCTTCATACTTTGTTCTCTCTTCAGGAAAACTCAACTTTGATCACTTAATTGGTTGTGTTGAAATGATCAATAAATGCTAGACTGTTTATTAGTTTGATATACAACAGCTTTCCTTGAAGCCACCAATCCACCATGGTCTGAGATAATGCTGGGAAGAGAAAAACACGGAGATAGCTACAAGATTTTGGTTGGCTACCTATTCATTGTCAAGATCAAATCACGGGGCCAATTTGAAAGTGGGTCCTCAAATTCCTTGCTCGCCAGGATGCTAGCTAATTAAGCTATATCTATATGCATATATTCTTCTAAATACTCATGTGCGTGGTTGGCAGTGGCACTGGGCTTATGTACAATCATCGATCGGCATAATCATAATACGTATGCGGAAAGGTATACACGTCATGATTCCTTTAATTGGGTGTGTGTACAACTGATGTCTCGTTCTATTAAAGTTATTAATTATTTTATCTTTTTAGATTATTTGGTTTCATAATTACAATTAAACAATCTTTTGACACAATGGCACACAGACATATATATATATATATATATATACACACACACATCATATTTATCACATGTCGATCGAATTATATATCTCTATACCTTGAGGTATAGATGCAGTATTTATATTTAAGGACGTTCAATATTTGTCCTTTTAATAAAAAATTATATTTGCTTTATTGCTGTGTATGTCCAAAAGTGCAAGTTGATATGTAATTAAGTGAAAGTACATGCAATTCCTACATGCAGCTGATCATCAACTAAGTTCATATAACTAGGTATTTGGCTGGAAGATTTCACATCGAATAATAAAATAGTGTAGGAAATATAGAGAATAATTTAGCCGACGCTAATAGATTCAAAGATAATGTGACAAAGAAGATCTCTTTCTAATCAACTGGGGAATTCAAAAAGTTGGATCATCCTGTGTGCTTTCTAGTTTTCTTGGTCCACTTCTACTTTGTGTATTTTTCAAGTGAATTCATCGAAGATCTTGTCTGATGGACAACGTCAGTTTAATTAATGATTATTCCATATCTGATCATCTGATAAAAATATCTTCTTAGTAGTCAGTGTATTATTATGATAGTTAAGCTCTGCTTTTTGTTGCTTCGGAATACTATTGCTTGGAGCCATGCACCTGCACCATTTTGGAATTTGGAATACAGCGAGCTCTGATGGGATTTCTTACATGTTTAATTCTATATTTTACATGATAGCTTTCCTGTTTACATGTCTCTTTGTACCTCATGGGCAATATGGCATATTGCTCTGAGAAAATATGAGCCGTAATTTTCATTTTTATGGCCTCTCGTTTCATGATAGTTCATTTCAATATACATATGAATAGGTATTGGACAGACACACCTGATGATATATATATATATATATATATATACATATATATATCTATATATATAGAAATATTTTAATTAGAAATTTTAAAGTGCGGAAAAGTACGGGAACCCTTTAAAACCGCATGATTTTAAAAACTTAAAACTATAAGTCTTTAAAACCGTGCGGTTTTAAAATATATAATTAATTACACTATTTAACTAAACAAACTGAATATATATATATATTCCATGATTTTATTCTCATTCATGAAATTATTTCCCTAACATAGATAATTATAACTTGGTAACATGAAATAAACGCTACTAAAATGGAAGATAAAACTGAAAAATAAATACAATATGTGATTAGAAAAAGAAATAATATGAAATTAATTAAAAACTAGAAATAGAGCAAAAAAAATCCGATACCTATAATAGACAATGTTCTTAAACACATATTTACCTCTTAATGTTTGGCTCTCAGGGATGTATGGTGTCTGTCTCTAGGATACAGTGAGAATAATAGAAAAATTACACTACTAAACTATTTTCAGCGAAGTTCAATTGTATTTATACTTTATTACACTGAATAAACAAATTTCTAAACTCTATTACTCCACTATTCCAAAATTTAATTTTAGGTTACCGGTTAAAAAAAAACAACAAACCAAAGCCAATCTAAGTTGGAATTTGCATTCTCAAGTAAGGGCATGCAAAAGAAAGCAATTTTGTTTTCATTCTTACCTAACAACATTTGTAAAATCATATATATCCAACTCATGTCTTAGCTTAATTCCTCTCCCATGTTGACTAGTTATTTTTCCTTTGATTTTTGGATCCAATGGGGTGTACCTTAAGCATCAATTTCTCAATCACTCAAGTATCATTTTGAGTATACAAGTATATTGTTTTGAAGTACTCGCAATCATGACCTTTCACTTACATAAAGTGAGTCCCACTCAAAATAGCATTTACCATGCTGTTTTCCAAAACTACTTTGAAAGTAATGTTTGTAGGCTCCGAGATAATTGACACAGGAGTATACTCTTCCTTCATTATTAGCCTGTCATGTTCATTTTTGCTATCATTTACAGAAGTATGTTCTTTCTCAGAAGAGCTCATCTGGACCAGGGTGCTGTTGGCCTTGACAAACCTGGTGGGGTGGCTGCCCTACAACTCACTTTTACATTCTAATGAATAAGACTCAGCTGGAAAACTAGAAACGGGGTTCATAGCTTAAAGACAAACAAGGTAATGGAGCCATTGTTGAAGAGAACAAGTATCTTTCCACACCAGTCGTCGCAACACGGGAGCCATTATCTTTATTTTTGAATGGTCTGTAATAATAAAGGATTTAGTCACGAAGTGGTGCAATACAACAAGAGTACCTAAGTTATTTCTTCATTAAGAAAGTTTTAAGTGGTATGTATTTCTTTATTCATTTTTCATATCAAGAAATTTCTAAGTTACATTAGGATTTATTTACGAATTGTTTGATTGATTACCCCCGTCGATTAAATTGTGAGAAGGACCAAAAAATCTGAATAAGGCGGTCTTGACCATTACTCATCACTGCTAGTACCACCATCTACCCCATATTGAAAAATTATTCTCAGATATTGGTACGAGGAGGAAGAATGAAAATAATTGATCTTTCAACCACTTGCTTATACTATAACAAGACAAATCAAAAAGTTAAGTTATCTTTTAAAAGCCTTGCATAATGTGCGTATTTATGCATAGAGTGTCTATTTGGTCCAGAATCTTAAACTTAAAAAAAAAAATTAAGGAAAACTGTTATGAGATAAGCTGTAAAAATGTGGTGTAACAATTTTTTTGAACTTTAATAATTTTGTTTGACGGTATGGGCTGTATTGGTCACGAACGAGAACAACCACGTTGTGCCAGCCGAGTGCCGACTAAGAAACCAGCAACGTGGTCTAGAAATGAAAAAGCTCAAGGCAAAATACAGACACGAACCAAACCGTATGTTTGAAAATTTTGATCCTTAAATATATTATCATAATTGTAGGGCCAGGTGAACTTTCGAGGCAAATATCTTTTCGATAACCAACACGAAACTAGAATACGAACTTTTGGACAAGTTTGCTACCACAGATCATGATGGGAACTCACACTCTGGGAGACATAGTTTTAAAGGCAAAATTCATCCCAACACTCTCTATCATCAAGTCAATGTTGATGAAAACTTGTTGTTGGCTTGTAGCCATCGCATATCAGTGGCCTTCGGTACAATATTGAAAACTGATGTAACTATCGGTCTCCATGTTTACATGTATAAACTTTAATCAAATTAATTGTGGGTCCTATCTTCACCCCTTTTGTTTAACTAAAACAAATTGAAGTCTTGTTTGGTACTGTAGTTAGACAGTTGTAGTGTAAAAATTATAACAATAACTACTGTGTCCTGAAAGCTAAGTTAATTTTATTATACACTTGTATGATGAAAAATTTATAATATTTTTACTATTTTTATCAAACATATTATTTAAAAATTATATTTACAATAATAAATCAATATTTATTTTATAACTACAATTTTTTCTCTAAAATCACTGCAGTGTTTTAAGTCATATCATCTTAATATTAGACAAGAACTAAGAATTATTCTCGAGAGTCCCGACTAATAATGGAGAACATAAAATAGGGCAAACACAAAGAGACAAGTGCGTGCATGTGGTGACATATAGTTCCGATTGATTAACAATATCTAAGTGAATGATCGATGCTGATTCTACAAACGTAAGCGAATGTTTCTCCACTAATCAATTAAAATACGTTGATTGTAGGACACACAAGTATATCATCTCCACGATGCATTTGCTCTGTGGATAAGAGGTGATGGCAATTTGATGCCTTACGCTTGTAAGGTCACGAATAGGCCTGCAAATGCAAGAGTGAACATGAGTTTGGTGCTTGCTGCGTATCAAAACCTCATACAGGAACCCGCGCTAGACATGTAAAGTGTGCAATATCTAATTGAATGATCGATCTGCTCGTTTTTCGAGTTTCTAACCTTGTTGCTTGTACTAACCTGCCTTAATTTCTTCTACACGGATTCTTTTATATAATCTTCACTTGTATCTGCAAAATCTCCGTTAACTTGCCATATTTCTCTGCCAATATCCGATAAAAATGTAAAAGCATTTTAGTCTTAACTGTACACATGCACGTGTGACCCCATATTTTTAGAAATTGAATACTCTTTAGATACGTTTGGCAGCTTGTGTCATATTGTATTGCAAGCATTAAAACAATATTCTTATACCAACCTATGTTTAGCTACAATTTTCATACCAAATAGTTAAGTTGTCAAATGTTGTAAAATAGATGATGAGCACTTTCGCACCATGGCGTTTGACGAATTTGAAGGTAACCTACATATCATTCAAAGTAAAGAAATTTATCAATCATCCATCCAAAATTCACCCTGTTATAAAAAAATATTACAAAAATTTGAATTTGTTTAATTTTCCACCCATTGTTTACAATTTATATTAATTATTCATCAAAAGAACGAAATTACGCTTACAAAATAACTACCATTATAGCTTGCGTTTACTTTTGTTTTGTCGTTTTAAATGTAATCATGTGTTTTGAGTGTATGGTTAATACAAATTGCATACATTGGGTGCAAAACTGAACAAATTAAAAATTTTGTAGTTTATTTCTTACAATGGGGTAAACTTAGGATGGATGACTAATAGTTTTCCTTCAAAGTAATTAAGCCTTTGGAATTTCCCACTTACCATGGTGGAAATTACAAAAGGGTACTTATAGACAATTAAAAAAAAATCCTTAATTGAAATTGTAATGAATAAACAACATATCAAGATCAACTTGACAAAAAACTAGATACATATTGTCTGGAGTGGGCAGCAACTTGCCTAACCAATGAAACTGACCTAACTCCCATGATTTTTTTAGGTTTGGGTTGTTAAATTCCCAACTCGTGCTATTATTCAACTCAACCCAAGTTGCCAACGTATATATGTTAGGAAATTGAGTTTTCTCTTAAGATCACTCCAAGTAATTTATCAAGTAACAAATTAACAGAAAAAAATTAAATGGAGAATACACTAATTTCACAATACAAGATTTATATGGAAAACTTTAAATCCAGAGAAAAACCACGGCCGTTGTCAAAAGACAACTAGAGAAAAAATATTCACTATGTGGAAAATTATACCAACCACACTCTCATAAATAAATTTCTCTCACCCAAACCCCAAATACATAATCTCAAAAAATATTTCTTAACAAAGCAAACCTGTAATACTCATTTGAGGAGCCAAATGCTCCTTCAATATAACTATATGCTTAAGAACATTTATCTCTTTCAATTTCTCACCAGAACTTGGATTGCTTATATGGGATTTGAGATGCCAAGCTCTCAAATGAGAGCTTCCTTTTATAGGTAAAATTTTGCCTAAAATCAAGTCAATTTTTCAACATTCAATAACCACCATTTCAATAGTTTTGGCCACTTTCAATTGCTTGTCAAAGTTCTCAGCCACCTCCAATTTGAATTCAAATGATGTGTTCCAATTTGACTTTTCAACTCTTTTATTTTAATCAATTTTCAACAATCTCCACCTTAATTAAAGAAAAAAATATTCACAACAACTGCTACAAGACACTGTTTTCACCAACTGTCATAATTCTCAATATAGAGAATTATTATACTCCTCCATAAAGAGTACACCATTTAGAATCAATCATTCTAAGATTTTTTTGGGCACATGTCAAAACATCTTGCTGAAATTTATGGTTCAATTCTCATGCTTGGTTTCCCTAAAAATTCTTTAGCCATGACATAATTTTTCCACCACACACCTTGCATTTATACCAAGCCAATGCCCGCGTGCAAACTTGTGAACCCCACCGATAATAATATGTTCTCTTTCATGGCAACTTGAGGATCTACATGCCAAAAGAACTAACCTAGTCTTTTATAAAAAGAAACTCACAATTTGCGAGAATATTAATATCTCATTTACTAATTCTGTGTGCCAAATTGCCCACACCTTCAAATCTTTGTGCATAGCAGATTGGATACGCCTTTGACTTGAATCCACCATAAGCCAAAAGATCATTCTCCCATAAAATTTTCAACAACATCAAACTCCGCCAAGTTTGAAAAACACCAGTTGCTGACATATATGATTTACAAATCAGTTTTTGCTCTTCACCATGGATTATTTGGTTGGCTCCACTGCTTTACATAAGCAGTACTGTATATCCGAAATACAAACTGTTGGCTCTGATACCACTGTTAGGAAATTGAGTTTTCTTCCAAAATCACTCCAAGTAATTTATCAAGTAACAAATTAACAGAAAAAAATTAAATGGAGAATACACCAATTTTACAACACAAGATTTACATGGAAAACTTCAAATCCAGAGAAAAATCACGGCCGTTGTCAAAAGACAACCATAGAAAAAATATTCACTATGTGAAAAATTATTACAACCACACTCTCATAAATAAATTTCTCTCACCCAAACCCCAAATACATAATTTTGAAAAATATTTCTTAACAAAGCAAACTCGTAATACCCATTTGAAGAGTCAAATGCTCCTTCAATATAACTACATGTTTAATAACATTTCTCTCTTTCAATTTCTCACCAGAACTTAGATTGCTTATATGGGATTTGAGATGCCAAGCTCTCAAATGAGAGCTTCCTTTTATAGGCAAAATTTGGCCTAAAATTAAGTCAATTTTTCAACATTCAATAGCCACCATTTCAATAGTTTTGGCCACTTCCAATTGCTTGTCAAAGTTCTCGGCCACCTCCAATTTGAATTCAAATGATGTGTTCCAATTTGACTTTTCAACTCTTTTATTTTAATCAATTTTCAACAATATATATATATATATATATTGTGTGTATAATTATTATGATATAAATTTCAATATTTGATAAATCAATAATGGAATGATCTTCATCAAACTCTTGCTAGCTACTATTATTTAGACTTTTGATGTTTTGTATTAAACATAACTTTAAATTTTTGAACTCGTTTTTTTTTTCTTCATTAACCATGAACTAACAATTTGATCGTTAGACTTAGCAATGTTGGATTTGTCCTAATGATGTTAATGTTTGTGTTTTTGTAGTTTTTTTTCAATTAATTGATTTATTTTTAAAAATTTTATACAATAGTAAATTAGACTATAAAACTACGTCTTTTTCAAAAACCCAACACAGTCAACCCAACTTGTTCCAGACTACAGTTCTGTGAGTAGGGTTGAGTGGTATACAAACACAACACGATCAGACCCTTGCCCGTTCCCACATTTAGTCAAAATTTTATAACTCAATTTTTGATAAATTTCATTTTACCCCAATTAGAATGACATAAACAAACCTCTATTTATCTTTATCTTTTGCCAAAATAATTTTTTTATAATATTGAATATAGTTCAGAGATTTTAGTCACGGGCAGCCTTTATTAACAATACAGAAAGAAAGAAATAAATAAATCACGGATTGCTAGGTTCCCTTTTTCTTTCCGTCATTTTTGGCTCATCGTCCGATGCAATGCGTAATTTTATTACACTTTCGGCCACTCAATTTTGTAAGCCCAATTTTGGGAACAATGGACTACTGACAATTTGATACCCATTTTTTATAACCCTTAGAGCACCCTTTTGAATTTTATTTCTTGAATACCCCTAATTTAATTTGTGTAAGGAATAAATCCATATATTAATATTAACCATCTTTTCATATATTTTCTCTCCAAAAACATGTAGTTCTTTTAAGTTTTTATTTATAAAATACATATAAATCTTAAAACATTAAATTATTTTTTCTTATTACATAATTTATATCTCTATAATAGTAAATTCTTGTAAGTTTTCTCAAAAAAATATTTTTAAATTAAAAATTAAAATATAAACACAAAGTATGAGATGGGAGTGTAGAAAAATAATCTATTTAAGTATTTAATTAAATTCTGTTGAAAATAAAAATGAATTAATTTGTCTTTGATTATTTAAGTAATTTTAATTTAAAATGAGTTTTGTGAGGAGTTTTAAGTGTTTCAAAAGGCTTACTCTTTTATAAATCTCTATCCCTTTTCCTTTATTTATCTCATTCATCTTTTTTGTTTCTCTAATTAAGAATAAGTTTTATTTTACTGATTCGACTTCAATACTTTTTCAATTTTGTTGTAGTGAATAACCTCTTTATTAAAATTTAAAAGAAAATGACATGTCTTTGAAAATATTTTGGTTATTAAATAGATCGAAAATATTTTATTTGACCTTACGCTAAGTACCGAATCAATGGTCAACAATTACTTAGAGCCCACATAAGGTAATTACTGACCATTAATCATGTGCTCAGTACAAGTTCAGCTCAGCACAGGACTTGTTTTCCAAAAACAAAGAGGAGGGAAATTAAATAGCCTCGGAATCAACAATATTAAGTTTTTATAACCATAGCATGGATGCTTGTTCTAATTATATCATACTTATCTTTACTTGGAAGTAGAATTTATTATATGCGTTCGCTAAAACTCACGCCAGGTAATGATTTTTTTTTTTGTCTTAGATTTCAAATAAGAAGTAAAAGTAGAAACTACTCTTTTGCGAGATGGGAAGGCAAATCACTTCCCTTCTCACGCATTTTCATTTCATCAATTACTGATTTTGGGTGCTTCTTCTCAGATTGTTGTGCCAAGTATTTTGTCAGTCTCAAAGCAAACAAAAAGGAAGGAGACAATCAAAGTGCCCATGAATTTAATTGTTTGCGTTTGTTTACCAACTTTAGCCGAGGATCGATCCAAAAACACCCCATCACATGCAATGGGGATAAGGCAGGCACCAGAAGCTACTCACTCTCACTTCCCGGCAACTGTCTGTACTGTGACTTTTGCCAATGGCCTAGCTTCATTTGTCATTTGCTTGTTTGCTAGCCACCATCCAATCCATACATAAGCACAAACGATAAGATATCATTACGAGTCCTTCACCTATGTAACCCAAAGTACCACGGTGAAACTTCTTGTTTGTGGTTCTATTTGGGATTGAGATATTGTAATTTTTAAATTACTATTGTTGTAAAAAAATTATAATTATAAAATATAAATTAATAATAAATAGTAAATATAAATTTTAAATAATATTTTTGACAAGATTATTAAAGATATAATAGATTTTTCATCATATAAGTGAAAAATCATATTAACATATCTTTCAAACTACATCAGCTACTATTTACCAAACGCGTTAATTCTGTAATTTTTAAGGTACAGCTGACTAACGTATTTGTGTTTATCATGAGTTTACGAGTATTACAAGCAAATTATTGTTCCAAACTACCTGCATGCTTATAATATTACAATGCACAACGTCTCACCTCATCTCTTGATAGACTTTTTTTTTAAAAAAAAAATTACATTATCGTATACTTATATTTATGATTAAAAAAAAAATTCATTAGGACTTTGTCTAAATAGCAACACTATTATGGCTAAGTTGGAGTGGCTGGACCTATAAAATAGGAGAATCCACCCCCAAGTAGTTAGAAGAAAATAAACTCTCGTATGTGGATAGAATTGTGACTTGTGCTCTTATATATACTAATTAATGGGTGGTTCCCAGTTTCTTAAGAGGTTAACCAATCATCTTCGGTTGGTATTTCTTTTTTTTTTTTGGTGTAAATTATTCAGTATCCGGCAATCATATTGGGTCCCGACTAATCTAAATTCAGGGTGTAATCACAGTTAAAATTCTTTATCCCTCCCAAATAATATGTTTAATGAGAATCAAATACGAGAATTATTCCCACAAACTCAGTATGCGCTGCCAACTAAACTACTATCATTTAGTTTGGTTGGTATTTCTTTAATTCAAGGGGATCGGTCGCCATTAATTCTGGGTCACATTCGCGTGTAAGTTAAGAACAAATGGGAATATATAGGTCAAGCCACAAAAGCAGTAACACTTGTGTGTCCTACGTACTCCTACATTATATTATCTTCATCGAAGGATACTCGATGCAAACTACAAAAATCATAAAATCCGATATGCTTTGGGTCCCCAGTCGGATACGCTGTCATGATAACATATAAAGATATGAATGCGAACTTTAATAATTGCTTTTAGGATTTGACTCCTATGCGACATGTTTACTGATTACAAATTATACGTGACATTTTAGATTATATATGATTCTGATTTATTAGATTCTAAGTTTATCACATCAATCATAAAATTGATAAATATTTGTTAGTACTTATATTTTAAATTAATTATTTATTTAGTTTTTATATTTAAAAAAATATCATTTTTTTAAACATATTACACTCTCATCCTTGTTTTATTTGCAATAATTTGTTTTTTACATAATATTTTAAGAAAAATAATAAGAAAATAATAATTTATCAAATTAACCATAAACGTAACATGAAAATGTACACAAACTTTAATATTATTAATTTAAAATTTTAAGATTAATTTGATAAATTATTTTTTTAAATAATTATTAATAAAATTATTGTAAAGATATTAAATGTTACTTTTAAGTTGATTAATATTAATTTACTTATATGTAAATATTAGTAAGATAGTTGTACATGTAAAAAAAAAACTCATTTTTCTACACTGATATTTATTGTTAGTTTATAAATTAAAAATATTGTTAAAAAATATAATTATAATAAAAAAATATAAAAATTAAATAAATATTATAAGGCGAAACGAACAGTTGACTAAACAAGGCACAAGGAGAAGAAGGGTATTTAAGGAATTCAAGCTTGCTATTCCTTTCGGCAAATAATCATGGGCGCCCTAGATGCCATACACATAGGGCACCTAACCCCAAATTAGAGGTCTTAAAGAAAGCATATAATAAATTTGAACACAAAATATTTATTACTTGAAAGAGGGTTCCAGCTCCTCCACCCAAAACATAGAGAATCGCATCCATTGACAATTTTTTTTTCCAAAAGGAGAATCGAATAAAATAAAGTAAATATTTTGCGCCGAATAATAATAAATTCCCAGGTTAGTAAATAATATCGAACACCTTGTCCATAAAAATAATCTTTCCACTAACAAGCAAAACTCACGTTTCAATTGCCCCCACCCCACCCCAGATACTATCTCCACCTAATCACGATACTTTATAGCTAAGCTAGTATTAAATCATCCCCAAAGTATTTGTTTTAATTTTATAAACATTTTTCTAAAGCGACCTCCCGCCGGCAAGCACATATTATCCAGCCAATAAATTAAAATTAAAATGAGGGAAATAAAATTTAAAAGAGAAAAGAGTAAAATACTTGCTATATTCGAGCACGAAATTTGATTAACCGAGGATAAAAAAATAGAATTTCTTCATTTTTCTTTTTTAAAATAAGCTGGGAAAATTACATGAGGGGGAACCAAAAAATAAAAAAGAAAAATAAATTTGTTTTTGGTAATTTCCCTTCGCCCTAAGCGTTTGGACTCCAAAGAGACCACAAACGAGAATTGAATAAACCTAACACGTCCGGCAGCACCTTCCTAGCCAAACCCTTGTGCGAAGAGCTGGTCGCCGGCGGCGAAGAGGGCAAAATCGACTCTGTCTGCCCCTCCTCCACCACCGCAGAGGACTCAGCGGAGGCCTCCACCACCACCTCATTCTCCTCGAGCCGTTGAGCCTCGTTCTCAGGAGAAGTCAGCTGTGCAGGAGGCACGACATTTTCAGGCGAAGACTCAACAGGAGAGGGAGCAGCAGGGCCCGATGACCATTCATTGGTTTCCTCAACCAGAAGTTGTTTGTTGTTGTCTGAAGAACGACGTGCCGTTTTGTCTCTCCTCTTGGCTTTGCCATTCTTCTTATTGGACAGCTTGTCAGAAGCCTCGCCGTTAGCCAAATGGTCCTCAAAGGCTTCAATGGCTTGGTGAATGAGCTCGCGGTTGGGAGAGGAGTCCCATCTGAACCAGTAACTCGTGTAACAGTCGAAGCAATCGCAGTCAAACACCGGGGGCCTATGATTGTTGTTACTATTACTATTACTGCCTCCGGTCGCTGCTTTCTTGGACGCCTTTCTCTGGATGTTGGAAGACGACGAAGCTGTGGCAGTCGTCGTTTTGATGGACCTGGTGATGAGGTAAGCAAGCACTTCACGGTCCTCCAGAGAGAGGACTGAGGCGAGAGCGAGAATCGCAGCTGGCAAAAGCTTCAACACAGAGAGATAGTCTCCGTTTGAAGAAGAAGAAGAAGAAGAAGAAGAAGGAGAAGGATAGACTTTACCTTTGTTCTTAATCTTCATATTTGATGAAGATGAAAATGAAAATGAAAATGACAATCAATGGACTTGGGAGTTCTTTAATTTCTTTTCTTTGTACTTCTTTGTGCTTTTGCTTTATCTTTAGGTTTTGTATTTGTGTGGTGCTTTTCTTATTATTATTATTTTTTTATTTTGGAATTTTCCAAAATTAATTAATTTAATAAAAAAAATTGGTGAGGGTTGGATTTTGAAAGAGTGGCGGAACAGTTGGTAGGGTTTGGTTGTGATGTTTTGGGGAGAGTAAATATTTTACTTGAAAAACAAGGAAATAATGGTGTCCGACGGGCAGAGAGGTGAGGTCAGGTCTGGTCACCGTTCCTTTGTTTCTCAGTTTATGTCGCTTCACTTTCTTTTCCTGGCGCGTGTGCAACACAATCCGTCGTGTATTTTTTAATTGAAAAAACATTTTTCGACAATTTTTTAACATTTTAAGATTGTTCATTTTTAAGTCTAGGTCCGGTCAATTTAAATATTTTCGCTCGCACAACTAGTTTTACTTTTGAATTTATCTCATTTATTATACTATGAATGGTAAAGACTGATTATGGTAATACGCCAGAGTCTGAATATCGTTTAAGAATTTAAAAAATAGTATTGTTATCCTATCTAATAAATTTATTAGTTATTATTTTTTGTTTTGGTGATGTTTTTTGAGTCGAGAACAAAATATAAATTTTTAAGATTTTAACCAAGGTCTGATTGACTCTAAAAATGGAATCTTCTCAATATAAAACTTTCTTTGTAAAATTCGGTCAATCAAAACTCGTCAAATACTTTATTCACCGTAACCATTTTCGAATTCAATTCCTAAAACTAGAACGTTTGACAAATATTATACTTCAAAATCTGTGCAAAAAAGCAATAGATTTAATCAGTCATGCACCGACCAACAGTGCATTTTTGAATTACCGTGAGGCGCACGTAATTATTCGCGCGTGGGCAGAGAACTGTTCAGGTGATAAGGAACCCACGACCGTTGCAACTAGCCTGCGACTCTACGGCCTACGCCAAGTAGTGGTCCTGAGTCCTCATCCGCAGACAGACACGAACAGGTGTTATCAAACAACACCACCCTCTCTTTTTATGTACCAAAGTTCTGGACGATTGGATTACACCTGTAGACAACAAAGATGAAGGATGTTAAGGCTGCTCTTAAAAAAAAATCAAGACAAGACAGATCAGTACTGTCGCATCATTAGAGGTCGTTAAGCAACTTGATAGCTCAGAATTAGTCACAATCTGTTTTACATGCCTTGTGCATTGATCTAAAGTTTAACTAACTTAAATTTAAGGATGTACGTGCACATTTTGTTTGAGTTAAAAAAATTCCAGATCCAGAATATTTTCTCTGAGATTTTCCCAGTATCCAAACAGCTGAGCTTTTGTTCTCTTTCAAAGGTTAACACTAAAGAAGAGATAATGGAGAGCCAAAACCAGCACTCACAGCCACAGCAACAGAGCGAAGGCACGACCTTCCATAGAACATGCTTCAATGGACTCAATGACGTTTCACGCCTTTACCCTCACACCTCTCTCACAAGTAACAAATATGTAATTCATCATACCAATTAATGAAAGAAAATTATTCACCGTCTTTTTTTTTTTAAATTTTTTTTAAAAATATATATATTTTTTTGAAATTCACTTAAAATTATATATATATTTTTACTTGTTTACTTCCATTTAGAGAACATTATAACATTATTAATATAATAGAGGTAAATCGGTTATTTCAACAAAACAACTTAAAATGACGTCTTAACCACTTTAATTAAAGAAAAAAAAATAATCCAAAAAAAAATGCAAACGAGAACGGCCATTGTTTTTTTAATGGTCTCCAAATGATTCTTGCTCTAACCTGGAATCGAGGGTAGTGCTAAATAACACAAATTTTAGGAAGGAAAATTTACCACGAAAAGCTTCAAAACTACTTCCAAAAGGCTTGTGCCTTTACAGAGCTCTAGAGCTACAAAGCTGCTAAAATACAAACACTAGAATATCAATCCTTTAATTTCTTTTTCCAAAATGATCATTAATCGAAGTTTATTGCTAAATTTTGAATACGGAATCCTCTAAATTTAACTCCAATTTTTTTTACATAATTAGAAACAAAAATCAGACTTCCAATTTTTAAATTTCAAATAGCCCAATTCGAACAACAGATTCTGTCCCACAAACAGCAAAAGAAAAAAAAAATGGATAAAAAATTCCAGTTCTCAAAATTCAATTGACATGAATAAAGAAGCGTAAATACGAACCTCGATATCGAAAGTCATTGCTGCTAATTGGACAGAAAGAATCTTGAAACCTAAAGATCGAGTCCGTAACAGATTCCGTCGGACATAATAGAAATCTAACTGCCACGACAGCGCACGTCAGCCTTCCCCACAGCACCAGCATCAGGATCCCCCTTTCCCAGAATCTCAACCCCATCGTCAATAGCTACCATCAAATCGTGCCCACCGCAAAATCAAAATCACAAACAAATCCAAAATCAAAACTTTAGGAATAATAGAAGAAGATAAGAGGGGCCCAAACAGCCATCGTTTTGAAGAGGTGTTGTGGGGACAAATGAAAAAAAAAAAAAATGTAATTTCAAGTGAATTTAAAAAACAAAATTTTGTATTTTGAAAAAAGTTAAAAAAAAACGAATGAACTGTAGATAATTTTCATTAATTAAACAGACTTCATGTCTAAGCTTTTTAGAAGAATCTTATTGAAAGCAATCTATCAGTATCCTCACTTACAAGCATTTGAATTGAACCTTCTGTTGTTGCAGTATCTTGTCATTCATAAATCAACTCGCCGTTCAGGTTTTGAAGAAAGTAGTGATGCCTCTATTTTTCCATGATCACGACGATTCTATTACTGGATTAGCGAGTATCTTCTTCCAGTCGCATAAGTCAAGAAACTTCTGCTTCAAGCGAAGCATTTTTGATCCATCAACTTCCTTGTTGGACTCATATTTGTCTTCGTAAAAGTAATCTGCTTTTGCTAACATGTACGTACGTACGTAGGACATCGATCGATCTTATGCTTTTCCTTCCATGTTTGTAGAATCTGAACAACTGAAAATTATACTTGGTTGCTTACTTTTTAAGTCCAACACCAAGTTGATCAAAGATTATCCGACTTTCTAAGGAGTTGCATGATATTCATATTTTTTTCGTGTTAAAGATTCACAAGATTGGTACGGTGAAAATAATGAAGTACAAATTGGTTTCCAACTTTCCACATTTGCCAGGTGTTGGGATACTATCAATTCCCTGTACACTTTCTCAAGGAGGGTAGCTGATTATTATTATTATTATTATTTTTTGGCAAGAAGAAATCATTCCAAAAATTCAAACCCTATAGTTAAAGAAGAAATCATTCCAAAAATTCAAACCCTATAGTTAAAGAACAAATCATACATGGCACTGATACTAAATATTACACACACACGCGCGCGCGTATGGTTATTTAACAAACAAACAAACACACACACACAAATATATATATATATATATATAAAGATAATTAACAAACAAACAAACATAATACATACGTACACAGATATTTTAAGTATCAAATAATAAGCTATATTTAATTGATAACATACAAATTTATGATTTTAATACATTGGAAACTATTTTTTGGTTAATTGTAGCATTCTCACTTTATTAAAATGAGAATATCATCACACTTTCTCTTCTTTTTTTTTTCTCTCTCTCTCTCTATATATAGTAATTCTCTAGTGAAAGTATCCTCATTTTATTAAAATGAGTCAGTGTTTAAACCGACCTAAATTTAACACGACAGAAGCACAACTAATGACTGATTTTGCCAGCTCGAATTGTGAGAAATTTTATTTTTATTTTAATTGGACTTTAGTTCATACTTTTAAATTTTGGCATGTTGGATTATATTGAATTTTAATCGTAGATTGATAATTTAGCTGTAGTTGCATTACATATAATATTAAAAAAAATCTGACATTATATTTATTTGTCGTCGGTCTGAATCATTTACTGCAGCCCTATGTAACACGCTTTTGCATATCGCATGTATAACTTGTGAATATATTTAGATTTATAATAGATTCAAATATCAGAATACATACACCTAATTCATTTTGTAATCATACATCATCATAGAATCTTTACAACTTGAAAGATCCCCAGAAAACTTCTTATGTTCAAACTGCTCACTGTCAATGAGGAAGACTAGCAATTAACCTGAGAGGTTATTGGATAGAATTCATTTAACAGCCAAATCTACGCCTACCTCTTGGGGTTAGGTATTCTGAAATTTGTTTTGTAGTGAAATTGCTGTTAGATTTTAGCCAATGAAAAAGAAAAAAAAAAAAAACTATTCCTTATGCCAAATTTAAACATTTTGTATTATTCTATTCAACAACTCCTTGGTTGGTTAGATAGGTATTTTTTTCTCCTTAACTATTAAGGTAAAATGTTTTGAGTCTCCCTACTGCTAGCTGTAAGAGTGTTTTCTTTGAATTTGATATGCTGGCTTTTGATTGAACGTGTATACTATGTTGGGATTTGATTTTATTATATGTAATATTAAAAATATTTTGTACCCTGCTATTAGATAAGAGTGTTATGTTACAAAATAATGACTAAATACAATTTTAGTCACTATTATTGTGGACCTACATAACTACAAAATGATGATATTTTGTTATTATTATTTTTAATTCATTATAATGATTTGATAAGACTGTCTTGTCAAATCACAGTTGATCATAAAAAAAAAAAGGTGTGTGAGTTATATTTTTTAACGACTATCATGACTCAAATAAACTGCTACATTAAAGTCAAAAGTTGATCATCATAAACAAAGAAATTATTAAAGTTATCCATAATATTAGGGAATGGACATGTTATTGGAAGTGAGTGCCAATTAGTTTAAGTTGGTAGAATCTGGCATGTTAAAAAACACAAGGACTGAAATTTGAATTAAGTCTCCATGTGGTTCATTAAACAACAGTCGTAGAATATATATCCTGGAGTTCTGCTGATGTACTTAAAATTGTTTCATTTTTCCTAGCAATTTGTATCTTGAATAACAAAGATAAAAAAAAACTTAAAGAAAGAAAAGTGGTCAAAATTATCATATAGTATTATTAAATTTGTTTGCACAGGATAGGCGGCATGAGATTCAAGTGTGGAAAAAACTGCAAAAATCGGTGACAAGAGGAGTCCTAAATACTCGGGGTGATTAAAACTATAGGGGGCCACAGTTAAATACTCAGTTCCTTAAGTTTTATTGGAATAAAAATGTTTTTTATGTGGCTGGTAGATTGAGATGCTGATAAAAATCCTAAATAGTGCAAAAGGGTTGGTCGTTTTCCGGCATAAAAGACCTTGGTATGTTGAAACTTTACAGACACGCCAGGCCAGATCCTTAACAAACACTTTCTTAGCATTCTAAGTTATACAAATGTCAATTTCATTTACGGTCAGTTTTATTATAATTTTAAAAATAATTGTTGTTGTTGTTATCTGTGCTTTTGAAAATAATTAGTTGCGAAAAGAATCAATTAAAGGTTGAATATAATTTATTTTTAAAAGTGTCATGAGTTTTAAAAGCAGTCGTATATATTTGATAAATATTGTTGTTAAGTTATCGAAAAAAATATAAATGATTAATTGGATATAATATTGAATAAAATTTATTTACTAATTTATAAATATGTATATAAAATATTTTTAATTGTGTATACATAAAAATTAATAATTAAAATAAATATTTTGTATCATTAATTTTATTTTTTATTTTGATATCTCAATTAATAATAATAATATTTTGAAGCAAATGATTTTATTTTTTAATTAATAAGTATACTTTTAGATTTTTATAATATATACAAGGATATATATAAAATTGATTCTCATGATCATATTTTAAATAGTTATTCATTTTCTATTATTCAAAATTTATTACAGTAGGGTGATTTTGC
This sequence comes from Citrus trifoliata, assembly GCA_018350135.1. NCBI lineage: Eukaryota > Viridiplantae > Streptophyta > Magnoliopsida > Sapindales > Rutaceae > Citrus > Citrus trifoliata. The sequence continues at coordinate 4,578,726 of CM031387.1, forward strand.
GAAAGTAAATTAAAAAAAAAATACTAAACATTAATAACTTTTCAAAATCTGTATTAAAGCTTTGTGACATCACGTGAGTAGTTTCTCATTTGAAAAACTGAATTGTAATTATTTCCAATTACAAATAGCCGAAGACAACCTACCTGATGCTTTTTCCTTGGAGATGTTGAATGGGATTCTTCTGATCATACATTTTTTATAGACCATGCCTCCTATTTTATTAGTAGGATCAACGGTAGAGATACATTGTCATACGCGGACACACAAACTAAATCTACCTCCGGACAAAACTATGTTACAGATTCTGTAAGGTACAGACTGCAGCATCAGCCGTTGGATGTGGTTGGATGTGGAGTGAGAAACTAAACAAAAGAAAATCGGATGGTGGGATGACGGGAGATGTTTGTTACAGAATCTGTAACATAGACAGGTCCATCTACCTCCTCTGTACTTTTTTCTTGTTAAAAAATGTATTCTCTCTCCTCCTGCTAATATCCGTCATTGAGCTTTTACGATTTTAAGCTTTTATACTGATATTATACATAACAGGGGAGAGATGTAAAAATATTATCATACTTTTTATTAAACTGTTATTACGTAAAACTACAGAGGCGTCGTGTAAAAATAACCCGGTGTGAAAATATTTTAAAGGACCCCAAAATGTAGTGAGCCGAAGGCACGTCACGTGCCAGCGGACGGCAAAATTGTGTTTACTTTTCTCAACAACCACAGTTTTATGCTTAATTTGCTCTTTTGCATGAATTCGTGTTTTATTTATTTTTTTTCTTTTTCAAATGTTACGACCTCTTTCAAGTTCTTACTTTCAGAAAAGATCAACAATTTATAGATCTTTTGAACTAAAATACCCTTAAAAATTTAAAACAAAGAAGACTCAAAACCCCAAATTAGCACAAATTGATCGCCCACTTCACGCAATTGCACGCAACTAATCGCTTCACCTCCGACGGAGGCTTCCTCCACTTCTGGGAATGATTTCGTGCAACCTGCACATATGACGGCTTCCCTCGTTCAATGGCCGGCGACTGCACTTCAAGATCACACAAATCCGACTGATCAGGACTTCCCTCGTTCAATGGTAGCTTCACTTCCTTAAAGGGCTTTGTGTTCAATTCATAGTTATGCTCCGCTTTGTTGACGAACACTAATCGTTTAGACCACAGGTGCTTCTAAGTCTATGCAAGAAACCTGTCTGAACAACGAATACTGATCATCTAAATTCTGAGTTTCATCTTTAGAATCGTGGAATAACCAATTTTTCCATATTTTTAGTAATTTTAATTAATATCAACTATTAAATATATTTACATTGTAGTAAAATAAACAGATATGGCCTTCTGTGTTAAACTGACCCAAAAAAATTAAAAATTGAACAAACACTAACCTTAATATTTCTTCTTATTTTTTTTTAAATTTATTAATGATTTTAATCGTGACTGCTTGGATAAAAATGATTATTTAATGAAGGCGCGACGGGTAAAATAGAAAGTGCATTTTTTGAAGTGTGAAGATCAGATTTGACTATTGCGTGAAAGTTTAGTCACGTGTGTAAGGAATATTTTAATCCAATAGACTTGTAAATGTTGATATTATTCGACAATCGAACCAATCCAATCCCTGTATTATTCGGAAGGAGATGGAAATCACTTCAAGCACTTCTAACGGAATGGAAAAAGAAACGAAATATACGCAAAATGTATCAGGATCCTTATAACTAGTGTGTGTGAATTCCCACCACGAGACATCAGTTTCTTGGTCATGTTAATTAAAAATATAACTTTTTTCACCGTCATCCATGCATCATAATTAGTGGTAACATGAACTTTTATGATTAATGAACCTAATGATTAAAGAAATTCGTCAACGGTCTTCATTACATTAATTATGCCAGAAAACTACCTCAAATCTATCAGAAGATGACAGAATACGCAGAAACGAAAAATTAAAATCTCAAAGTCCGCCTGAAATCAGGATTTTGCAGCAAAGATGGGAAGTTTCTTGGTAAGGGGATTTAAAAGCAGTGGAACAACAAGTGTTTAGGACACGTACGTTGTTCTCATTCTGACATATTTCTAATCTGCTCAATAGCTGTAACAAAGCAGCAAATCAATCAGCTTTCTTAGCCATGGATTTGGATTCAGATTTGCTTGCAGCCGCAGACCGTTTATCCTCTGCCATCTTTCCTTGAATTTCATCCCTCTCCTTGAAGTACCTTTCAAAGGCCCGAGGAAGGAATAATGGAATCAGAAAGCAAAATAGATTACTAGCAAAGTAGGCAAGATTGGCAACTGCAAGAACCCTCCCGAACCAATACCAAGCCGCATCCTGCACCGCAAACATTAACCCAATTCTAAGGAGCATGACATGTCGGATTACGTGAATGACAAGAAAAAAAATTGCCCAAGAATGAATTACCTTGACTTCCGCATTTGCGGGCAGAGTTTTGTTAAACCACGCATCATTTATCCAATCAATGATAAGAAAGAGCCTCTTCACGGTATAGAGCAACGGTACCAGCGCCCTCACAGGAGGTGAAAACATAGATAACCCGCTTATAACATTCTCCGTTAGTATTTGAAATGACAGCAAGAACAAGTGAGGTGTTGTACAGCGAACCGCATCCTCATCACCCCTTGCAAAGCCTCCCAAGACATATGCTAGTGGCAAGAAAAGCCCAATTGTGGTACCAACAACCACATAGAACCTGAAGAATTTGCCTCCGCGGAATAGCTCCTGCGAACCAGTGGAAGAATTACCGTGCGCAGGGAAGGCCAAGCGCGATAGAGCTATAAGGTAAGCCGAGGCAAAGGCAGGGAAGACTAAATCTAGGAGAGGGACAAGGCCACTGGCTGAGAAAACTGTAATGAACGCCACTAACTGGAGTTCTATGACACGCAATGATCCCATGACATCCCCACCAACTGCCTGTTGCTGCCGGGCATTGGGAGGGGGATTCTGGTCAGTGGTTGTGGTTTTGTCCTTCTCATTGCGAGGAACAGCAAGCGATGCACCAGACATTTGTCCTTTCACTTTATGGTCCCTTGAGGTTAAGGTGGAAATAATAAACTGCTTGCGTTTTGGTGCTATTCAAAACCTGAAGAGAAACATTACGACAGTATGAAATTCACAACAAATGGGCCAGAAAATTAAACAGTAGTACTGTAAATTTAATTCAAAGTTATCATTGAACTGGTTTCCTAATTAGGTATCCAATTTCACATTTTTGGAAGAGAGGCAAGTGTTCACAAAATCTTGTTACGAACAAGCTACAACAGATGCAGTGAAACTCTAAGGAAGGTTCAATTCAATTTAAAACAAAATATATATCAACAATTTTCATGAACAATTACCAGATGTTCTGAAAAACGATGAATCTAAATCACAGGGCTCAGAAGGAAAAGCTTTACATAAATATTAAGCAGTATATATGTTAAGCAACAAAGTAATTTGAAAAAGTATTAAGAGAGAGAGAGAGAGAGAGAGAGAAAGAACAGATCTTACTGAGGAAAATGAGTGAGTGCAAGTGATAATGAATCATTCAAAACCAGAGCGTAGGAATAGAGAGGGCCAACTTGTCTCGTAAGGAAGATTTCATTTGCTTTACAAAATTATACCGAGCGGGCGGGGGGTGGCCATGCCACGCCCCTGGAAACAATCTTTTGTTCGGACGTGTAGTCTTTGCATTTGCGACACGTGGTTTTGGGGTCAGCCGTGTGGCAGGGATCTGCCACCTGTCTCTCTGTTTAAGCGGCGCGTTTGTTTATCGATTTGCTCTCCCATTTTGAAAACCAAGGGATGGACCGGTTAAGTTTAACCCGATCCAAATATGTGAAACCAAAGATAAACGCAACCGTTTACTCAAACCCAAAGTTCAAACTCTAAGCACCCGTATCCAGATGTATAAAATGGTCCAGGCCGACACAAAACACGGCATGAAAGTCCAAATAGATGTGTGCGACTGCGAGCTCATTTATTAGTAGTGATTTACCCACACTTTTTCGCTTCGCCATTGAGAATTGAAGCCGCTTCTAATCACATTAATTATCTTAAAAAATAATCTTGAGAATATATGCTCTCACAGCTCAGTCGATTATGCCATTAATTTGTGTAGCACGCTCCATGTTCATGATCACCTGACTGCATATTTGCATAGGCAGAAGAGAAAAAAAAAAAGAAAAAAAAAACTGATCAAGACAGCCGCCAATGAAGAATATTTTGAAGAAACTTCGGAGCTTATCTTTAAGGGATGCTAAGCGCGAAGAACCTTCAATGGAAGGTCCGGTTTGTACTTGTCAACATCCCTATTAATTTATATATATTTTATCTTGAACTCATGAACTATATACATGTTGGTGGCCTCAGGAGGAAACGATTGTGGTGTTGAAGTTTAATGCCCACTGTCCTCAGTGTTATAAGCAAGTAAGGAATTGCATCAAGAAGGCTAGAGGTGGTATGTGTCTGTTAACACAATTTTCATCAGCTGAATGGAAGAATTAAATCAATTTGAATATATTTTTCCTCTAATTAATTTCTAGCTTATTATTATTTTTTACTCTTTTTTTTTTATAAAAAAAAAAAAAAAAAAACATGTAAGGAGTTGTAAGCGTAGATGTAAATTCGGAAAGAGAACAAGCCGAAGTTACGGGCACCTTCCGTGTTGAAAATCTGAAAGCACAAATATTCAAAGATCTTCATAAGCATGTGGAGATTGTGAGCCAAACTTTTGCAACCGGCGAAGGGTCCAATGACAAGGACGACAAGGAGAGAGACAGTAGCAGCGATGATGAACTGCATGTTGAAGATTGAACGTGAAATTTTCATAGGAATAATTGAGAAGATAAGAAGATATAAATAACATCAATTATTCATTTTTATTTTCAAATGACGAAATTACCAGGCGCTATTTTTCAAAAATTGTACATGTCTTCTTTAATTTATATTAAATAAATAAATAAATTAGAAGGATTCTTTCGTTAGATGCTGCTGCTTGTATATTTATATATTGCTCTTGCAAATACAACCATGACTGATAGGTACTTTAGGAGTTGAGTTCATCAAATCATGAATGTATCCACATTGTTGACCGAATTAACAGAACATTATGTTGAAGTTATAGATTGATTTGACGACGTGCCATATGATGAGTTTAGCAAGGACAACTTGTTGTCAAAATGTTATATATATATATATACGACATATCCTAAAAGGCATCGATGCATAATCTTTATTAGGTGTCATATGAGAATTCTATGGAAAATGATTTGTCGTCTGATAATGTTTTACATAGATGCGATATTGTTTACTAATATTCAATTTCAAAGGCAGTCGTTAAACGTTTCTGACTTATTACTCTTTAAGTTGAAATATTAAAAGATTTCATTTAAACTTCTGTTCTAATCACCAATTTCTAGTTACACGGACGGTAGATCAAAATTCTGCAAAATTTAAGTTACCATCTCCCTTCCTCCTTATACATTAAAAAAAATTGTTGAAAAATATCAGTGGTTGCTCAATTAATGAAAAATTTTAATTTGCAATAATTTTGATTGTAAGTTGTTAATTACAAGTTGAACCCGACAAATTTGAGGGGCTACCTGTTTTGCCGAAGCAGCTTCTTTGCGCTTGTGAAGTGTTGTTACAGCAGCTTGGACCAATATATTAGGTGTAGATGCCCCTCAACTGTTTTTTTAATACAAACACATATTGTTAAACCATATTATTTAATAAAGTTAATTTTTAATGTAATATAAAATCATATAGTTAATAGCATGTTTTCATTGACTTTTCTAAATCACATAGTTTGTCCACATAATGTTGTTGAAAACTAAGAAAGACTAAACTGCTCAAAAATGAAATTATTTGGGCAACAAAAGAATTTTACTAAAATCAAGGACTTTATTGCTTTTTTGCAAGAAATACTATACACAACTTACGGCTCACACTTCTTATTTTCCTTTTATTCTTTACGACCAAATGATATAAGAGAATATTATAGTACATAAGAATAAATCTAAACAATTCAAATAAAAAATTACAAAAACTTAATAACCATTACTTTTCACCTGCCGCTAATAATTGTACCTACCACACTTACCATTAATAATTCAAATCTCACCAATCATACCTACTCATAAAACTTATCATGGATTAATCTTATTAATTTGGATTTAATGAAAGGTACTGTTAGGCTTATTTTTAACACATAAAAAATGAGGGCACTTGAATGAGATAAAAGTAGTATATAATCATTTTAATACATATTATAAGATAAAATACAGTCTATAAATTTTTTTTTTCTTTTTTATCTGTTAACTTAGTCTTGACACTCTATAAATACCGTCATAAATCCCGCATTGGACTAGAGCAGTAAGTTGGTTAATTATTCTTCTTTTGCTTTGCCCAGGCAGGCTGCGTTACCACCAAAATAATAAAATTGATTAATATCCGTGACCGTAAGCAGCTAATTCGAAGAAGTGTTAAACCAATTGACTTGTTACAAAATTGAGCAAGCAGTATAAAAAAGGATTCCAAAACCGTAGACAATAAATCAGTAGCCAATGAATTTCATTATATATATATATATATATATCAGGAACTTGAATTAGCTGTAATCTCACGGGGAAAAAGGAAACTATTTATGAAGCTCATTTGAGAAAGTTCAATTCAATTACTTACTGGATTCGGCCGACGCCATATCTCGTTTTTCATTTAGTATTTCAAGATTATATGAAACAGTAACATATGCTGATGTTTCATGTTCCATTGTGGCTTAACCCAAAAACATTTTATAACCGAAAAGAATCATTTTGCATTCAAAATATTTCTCTTCTTATGTAGTAGCAATAATTCTCGATTATTGATGATAATAAAAAAACTCATACTATGTACCGGCAACAATGATCAACTATGTATTTATATCCTGTTAACCTTTCTTCATTCAACTCCCAATCATACTTGCAATTTCAAATCAAGCCACAAACAGAACAATGGGAAAGGTAATCCACACTACTATACATTTATAATTTTACGCGTCGTGTTCTTTTTTTTTTTAAAAAAAAAAACGTTTTAATTAAGGATTTATTTTTTTTATATTAGTTGTTTACTATGTAAATTCATATTGTTTTTAGAGAAAAAATAGAAGAAAAAAGATAAATGTGCCACAAAATCAAGGCGACGAAGATAAACAGTCACAAGAGAGAGTTGATGAGGATATTGTTTTGCAAGTTTACATGCATTGCGATGGATGTGCTACTAAAGTTGCTCACTGCCTCCAAGGTTTTGATGGTAATCTTTTCCTTTTTAATCTCTTCTATTAAATATAAATGAATCCATGATTTTTTATTTTAACCTCACTTATATTATGCGATGAACTTTATGATTTATTTTACGTTGCATAACTAAATTTTAGGTGTGGAAGAAGTTAAGCTTGATAGAGCAAACAATAAGGTGATTGTAAGAGGAGAAAAAGCCGAACCATCCAAAGTTATCGAGAGAATTCGTAAAAAATACAGTACAAATGCAGAGCTCATTTCTCCAAAACCAAAAACTAATAATGGCGAAGAGAAGAAAGAGCCGCAAAAAAAAGAAGTGCGTTTTTCATTAAACCCCTTTTTTTTTTTTTTTTGCAACTGTACTATGTTGTCTAGAAATTTTTATATTTTCTTATTAATTTTCTATTCTATCCATGCAGCCTCAAGTGAAGGTCGTGATCCTCAAAATGTACATGCACTGTGAAGGTTGTGCTCGTGATATTAAGAAAAATATAGCGAGAATCGATGGTAATTTTGACATCTAAATTTATTTATTTATATAACTCATTGTTCATTATTTATTTTTCTTTTTTTTACACATTATTTATCTTCATAATTTTCAGGAGTTTTAACTGTGGAACCAGATATGAGCAAATCTCAAGTGACAGTAAAGGGAGAATTTGATCCACCAAAGTTGGCTGAAGCAATCACAAAACGACTAGGAAAGTTTGTAGAGATTGTGAAAGAAGAGGCAGCGAAGAGCAAGAAGAACCATAAAAAGGATCATGAAAATAATATGATACATTATCCTCCTCAACATCCCTTTAATAAGAATTTTTATAGCTGTCTCAGTGATGAAGCTATTCATTCATGCTTCGTGATGTAAATTGAGCTATTTGAGTGAGCCGATCTGGAAACAAGAATAAAAGAATGAGGAGGGTACGTGACTTTTTATTTTTGTGTGTAGCTAAAGATGATTATGAATAATTAACCAAAAAAATATGTAATCTTAATAATGGCAAGACTCATGAGGTTTTCTGGAGTTTATGACTCTCTTATCATTTAATATAATTATGCGATATTATTTAATTACATAGATAATACAGGTGATATAATGTTGATATTTTAATGTAGGGATGATTTTAAACAGAAAATGAAAATGAAAATATAGCATGTAATGCACACCTCTTTAGACTGATCTAATTGGAAATATAATTAAGTACATGTTAGTTATATTCATAGATATTAAAAACTAATATTCTTCTTGAAAAAATATTAAGATATAATATTATATCTGTGTTAATAAATTAAAACTTTTTACCAATAGAAAGGACAGCATTAATTCCTGTAAATTAATTAATTTTGTCTTCATCAGACCTCTTCTATTTTATTTTTTTAAAATGAGAAATTAAATAGAGAAATTAAACATAAATAATACAATTCCATCTTTAATCTATTATCAATGTGATCAATAACACTAATAAAAAGATCTATATTTCAACTAATAATATGACAGCAATTAGTGACAAACATATGTTAAGCAATTATTTTTATATGATCGTTAATGTGATAATTATGTGCATTAATTAATGAGTAATATATATCAAATATATGACATGCTCTAGTCAATGGAAAATGTGAATCCCTTATATGTGAAAATGACTTTTCTTTTATCGGATTAATTAGGACTTTATTTTCAAGATTTCTAGTAGCATATTTTTTTTATTAATTGTGGGTAAATTTTTCCCAATGAACGCTGGACATGTGTAGATAAAAAAATCCTTCTCTTAAAATTGTGACTTTTGAAGGATTTGACTCTACACTTGTCAGCATTATGTAAATGCTTAGCTAAATATATGACAAAAACTCTGCTATATGTGACGTAACAGATATGACGACTCAATTGTTTTACATGCTTTAATTAATTTATTTCACATGATAATTTGATAATTATTGTATGTTATCTATAATGTAATATGGTATGGTTTGGTTCTTAGTTATTTTATAGGCAGACACCGTACGATATCACATGTGTACAATGCAAACAAACAAACAATTATAAATATTTGTAATCGTCAAGCTAAACTATAGAGTTCGAATTAGCATTAAAAAACTGCATCCATCTGTCCGTCCATTCCACACAAAAGAAAGTTACCCCAATTTATTTTATATAATTAGCATTAAAAAAGGAAAAAAAAAAAGGCTATATTCAAGGGCGGATCTTTAATATGGGTCATGACCTTTGTGAAGGAAACAAAAATTAATAGTTTAATACTCAATAATTTATATTAAAATAAATATATATTAATAAAATACCTATTTTATAAGTTTGAAAAAATTCTTTGGCCCCTCCAATTAAGATTGACTTGTTTTGCTCCTGTTATATTTTAACTACTTTTTATATAATTAACCTAAACAATAAAGTTCATGCTTGCCGCTTTGCATTTGCTCAATTTTCGGCCAGGCAAAGGCAAACATCAAAACTACCAAAAATGGTGAGTTTTGATATTTACTTATTTTGCTCGGCCGAAGGCCGAAGCAGCTTCACTCGTAATTATATTTCCACTCTAAAATATATTTTAAATACTTATAATTATTTTGGAGTGAGGTCATTTGAACCTACTAAAATACTCCACAAATCCATTTACTAATCAAATATCCTATTAAAATTTAAAGAGTTGGACTATTGGCACCCCTCCAAAATTCTTCTGAAACCCCTTTTTCAATAATGCTAAGTTTAATGCTAAAAAAACCTTTATTTTCAAATAAGCACATTTAATTTATGAATCTTTTAATTTTTTTATTATTTTCTCGCTCCTCAAAAACAATTTTTTATGGGTAATAAACTTCTTGATAAAAATCAATTAATTAAATAAAATATCTGTAAGATTATGATGTAAAAAGTTTTATTATGAGTCTTAAAAAAGACAGATAATTTTGTCAGAATGTATTTTGTTTATTATCAATACATTGTCTTAGTAATTGAAGAAAAAATTTACAGAGAATTTAAGAAAAAAATTACATGTGTGAGTTTGACAAGTTTTTTTTTTTAAGAGAGAAAATACAAGTTTGAAGTGAGATAAAATAGATGTGAGATATATTATAGTATTTGTCTTTAAATGTAATTGTAACAGAAAAGTGGTTTTAAAAGAATTTTGGAGGGGCTCCAATAGTCCAACTCAAATTTAAAAATTAGTATTTTACTATTTTCATCCACTCTAATACCAAATATGCTATGAGATTGACAAAAAGTTTAAAATTATCTATACACTCACTGGTTACATTTAAATGCAGCCAATATACTAGTTTTTAAAACATTTGACAACCGTATTTATCAATATTAATCAGCCAAACACGTATTTCAGTCGGAATTAATCACAAAGATTGAGAAAATTTACTTAAAACTTATGCTTGGTATTTTCATTCACAGTTCAAGTCTAGAATGATTTAGCTAAATTCCTAAATTTGCTTCTAATCACTGTCAATTTCTTTGCATAAATAACAAAACAAAATTAAAACCAAAATACCAATAGAAACTAAATTTGGTTACTCATATAGCTTTGTTAGAAGATACAATTTTGAAATCATCTAGTTTTATTTTTATTTTTTGGTTGAGCTCGTGTGTATTTTCGAACCGTCAAGGTTCTTTTTTTTTTTTGGGTGCTTTGCAGTTGTTGGTTTATTGTTGAACTTGAGTGAATATTTATTTCATAATCATACCAATTGGATCTATCTCTGGTAATTCACTATATCATTGTGGAGATTAAAGGTGCAGTATAGATGGTCGTTGAAAGATGAGTTTGTGTATTTTAGTAACAATAACAATTATTAATAAGTCGGTGTAAAGAGTATTATGTGGGTTCAAATATCCTCGCTCATTATTTTTTATTATAAAATATCCTTTTATGAAATTACTTTATAGCCATTATAACTTCAATTTAGAAAATAAAAATAATTTGCACACCTATTTTGTCACAAACCCTAAATCGTTATTCACAATTCATCGTTAAGGTATTATAAAAACTTTAAAACAACATCAGGTATCTCGGCATTGGTGCGCAAATCAATAATCTAATGCTTCTGGCAAAAAGGCTTAATTTAGATTTTTTATTACAATATCTCACAAATTATGCTAATAAAAAAAAAGATTTATACAACTGTTGGCTCAAAGACTATGCAATACTGAAAATTAATTGAAAATAATAATGGATTAAAAAAATCTTAAATATATATGAAATAATTAAAAACTAGAAATTTTGAACTTTTAAAGAAAACTAAAAACTTTCAACTAGAACACTCGTCCATTCATACACTTTAAGGCCACAAATTAATTCTTGAAACAATTTCATTTTTGGAGTTCCAATGAGTTTGCAAAGTCTAAGAGATCTTCTTTCTTGAGATGTTATCTTCTAAGTTTGGTTTGAGAAAAACAAAGAAAAGAAGAAGAAGAAGAAGAAGAAATGGGTCTTGGGAAAAAAAAATCGAAGGTTATTTTTATGATGTAATATGGTGTAGATAGAAAAGTTTGATTTTTAAATTTTACAAGCGAGTATTCTTAGTAATTGAGTGTTCTAAGTAGTTTTTAAGTAGGTTTTCTAAATCATTTATTTATTTTCTAAAAATTATAAGGAATGAGCGAATAAAAAAAATTAAATTGACTAAATTTTACTACTTCAACAATGCAAATGATCCATTAAGTACTAGTACCTAACATAGAATAAGTAATTAAATATTTAGTAAAATCCCATAATTAATTATAAATAATTCTATAAATTACAGCATCACATAACATTTGTCATTTAATACAAGGTGAACGCAATGAACCACTAAATCATCACTCCTTATCAAATGTAGCCGTTGAGATTTCATTTATTTATTTAAAATAGCCGTTGAGAGACTAGTATCCTCATTGCACGAGCATTCCCATTGGATAGTTCGAAACATGTGGTCCCACATAACTGACGTGTTTTGATTCTATTGGATGTCAAGCAAAACTCTACGCATCGTGGCTCACCTACCAAACCAAAGCGTATTCCCAACTGAGCTAAGGACTAGAACTTAAAAAGCAAAAAAGCAAAAAACCAAAAAAACAAAACAGAAAAACCAAACAAAACAAAATTAATAACGTCTTTTTTTTTTAATAAAACTTATAACATCTTTTTCAAAAGAAATAATTTTTAAAAAATTAATAAAATAAAATTCTGGCTCAGGTTTGGTGGTCATGGTCCACAGGCTTGCGTTAGCATCTCAAACAGTCTTATTTCTTGAGTCCCTAAACACGCCCAGATATTAACACGTGTCATATAACTCTCCCGCGTTGACATCTATCCGTTAACCCTACTCCCTCCCCTCTCTCTCTCTCTCTCTCTCTCTCTTTCTCTCTCTTCTTTCTGCAATTCTCTTTCTTTGAATCAAAGAAGAGGAGAGAAATCTTGAAAATTTTAAAAACAAAAAAGAGGTTAAATTGCAAGATAAATTCAAAAGAAATATTGTAAATTTCAAATGGGTAAATTGTTGTGCGACTCCACGACCGTTGCTGCGGAGACATTTCAAACTGCATCACCAACCGTAAGTTGGAGAGACCCGTCGCCGACCGTCGATCTTGTTGACCAGTCAGCCGACGTAACGGCCTCCACGACATCAATTGGGGTTGCCGCGTGGGAGGAAGTGATAGGTCTAGAGGAGCAGCAGAGGCGGCATTTGGAGAGGCTCCACTCAAAGGGGGTTCTTTGGAAGCACCCGGAGGACCAGTCGCGATCGATCGTGTTTAAGCTTTCCCACGGAGGGGAGGTGTCGGCGGATGGGAACTGTCTTTTCACGGCTTCTCAGAAAGCGATGGTGGCGCGTGATGTGGACGCGCGGGAGTTACGGAGGCGGACGGTGAGGAGGTTCTTGGAGGATCTCGGATCTGTGGGTGAAGAGCAGAGAGAAGTGATAAATGACGCGATTAGGCACATGTACTCACCGGATCTGAAGAGCGGGTGGGGAATCCATGTGGTCCAAGAAGTGAAATTGTTGGCCAAGAAAGAAGATCGGGTCGGGTTAGATTCCGCAATCGATGAGCTCGTTCAGCTCGGCATGCAAAGGTACTATTTTATTTTTATTTATTTTTTTTAAAATAATAGAAATATTATATTGTTTTACATGCGAGTCGGTCTGCTTTTTGGGTTAGATTTGGGGCTTAGGCTGTCTGTTTGTTTGACGGGAAAATCTTGGAAAAGGAAGTTACGGTAAAATTGATTTTTTATTTTTGGAGATTTATTAACCTTTTTTCTCCTGTTATTTTAAATGGATTAATTATAAATATTTATTTCTAGAAACAAAAAATAAATAATCATTATTTTTGGTCAGCAAAAACTGAAAAATTGAACTGGAAATGGATTCATTTGTATTATTTTTCTTTGTTTCCTTAGCAATCAGAAATGAGTTTTATTCTCTCCTATTGGTTATCTTGTTGATAATTTATGCACTTATGGTTCTTTTAATATTGCGAATGTTATTTTGATTGTTGTGGCAGCTAGTTATTATCTGTTTTTTTATTATTTACTTTTTCTGATTGAAGAGAAATGGCGGCTGAATCTATATACAAAGAGAGATGTATTCCTGTGAGTGATGGTCCGAGTTGGGCCAAGTACATGTTGATCTCTGGTTCACATGATGATGAATATGATATCATCACTTTGCAGTATACTGAGGACGGTTTATTGTCGGTAGATGAGAACCGAGAAGGTCACGCTGCAGCCTTTGGAGATGATATAGCTATCGAATGTCTTGCTACAGAGTTCAATCGAGAGATATATGTGGTGAGGAATTTGTTGCTAGCTCTGAAATTTTCTTCCCCAAATCTTTTGATTTTTGGAAGTTCATGTTTTTCATATCGATTGCATGCTGCTTTCACGAATTTGGTTTCACTTTGTTGGTTAACTCAAGTTTGACTCTGGGGCTACTGAATGTTTATTGGTGCATACTGTATCAATATTTGTTTCAGTAATGTACATGCTACTGGATTAAGATGTGATATTAATTTGAAGGAATAGATTCGAACTACATGCACAAGTCATGTTAACCCAAATGACTTTTTGCTGCTGGAATTCAGTATCTACAAGTTCAATCACTTTGTAATCGATTGTTGCTTTGACATTTGGGCCATATCTTGTTTGTATTTTTATGGAACCTGTTCTGAGGTACTTAGCAAGAAAGAAATGCTTTTCAGTGTTCTTTTCTCACACTGCACAGTTTGTTGCAATGTCCACTTCTTTTGTTATTGGGCCTCTTTTATGAAGTTCATGGGCATTGCATCTTTTCTTTTCCCATAAGAATCTCTTTACTCTCTCAATTATGTAGCAGTTCCTTCCTGTTTAGTTTGGATTACTTTGGCATGTTTCTGTTACCACCAACGACTGTAATGATTGATAGCTTGTTTCAGACTCAAACCTGTTTTCTCTTGGTGTCAACTTAAAACTGCCTCCCCATTCCTTTTGAGTCTTTCCCATTTTTCTGTGTTCTAATATTCAGAAAAGCACTCACTTACAGCTTGTTTCACTTTCCCTCTTGTGTTGAATTTTTTAAGATACTATAGTGTATTGATGTGAACTTATGCATTTCACTGGGAAGTTTGACCCTCCAACTTTGCATTTATGAGCTATAGGTGAAAAGAAAATTATTTTTATCTCATTAAAAGAGTTGTCATTTTCTGTGGAATCTGGAATATGTAGTTTGTGCTTTTGCTCTACATTGTTGAATCAGTTGGGTTCTTTTACTTTATTCAGTAATATATTTTCGCATGGGAAGAGTTCCTGCTTTTGCTGAACTTGGCAACGAGAGGCACAGTTATGTGAATCAAGTTTTCGTGTCTTACTTGTGTGATTGCAGGTGCAAGCACATGGATCTGATGCGATGGTTGATGAAGAAAATTGTGTCTTTTTCCTCCCGCATCGTCCAAGGAGCGACATTTGTGAACCTCCAATTTTCCTATTCATGAAAGGAACAGGTAACTTAAGTTTTTTGGTCTTTAACATCTCCACTCTGTTGATTCTTGAACATCCCCATTCACAGCTTGAAGTGTTTCCTCACACACAGGTTGGTGTGGTGCCGGAGCTGATCACTATGAACCATTGATAGCCAATGCTTGTTCGGTTATCTCCCATGAGAAGGTTGCTATGGTACTTTAGGGGAGAATAATCATAAATTTTTGTGGCTTAGATTAGAAGTAGAGCTATTCTTTTTCCTCCCCATCCATGGCTTGCAGTTTAGTTCTCCTGATCCTTTATGGAGTCACAATGAGAGCTTCATTGCTTAGAGTTAAAATTTTTGTGTCAACATTTTTTAGAGTTGGTCATCAATGACTCTGACTTGCAGATTCCGAGCCTGCTCTTAAGCCTGTAGTGCTTCTGTAGTTTTTTTTTCTTTTTTTTTCCCCTTTTTTTTTTGTGCCGGATTCTTTTGTTCTTTTTGAGTAATTTTCTCTTGGGGGAGGGGTGCTTGTACTGTCTTGGTGCTATTTTGTGGAAGCTAGAATAGTACCCGCTTCTGTTGTATTCTATGCTGCACTTCGATTAAAGTCTATGAGAGAAATGTCTATTTTAGTTGGCTAAGTTTGTGTATCTCTCCTTATTGTTGTTTTGTTTTTGAACAACAAACTTGTATGTTTGCTATGCCGATCAGCCCGATCCCCTATTTTCAAGCATTTTCCCAAATCTCAGTTCCATTTTGCCTGTGTCGCAAAATTCCGCCAATACCCGAGAGAGTGATCAATCGAACTCGGTGAAAAATCACTCATCAAGCGCACTCGTCGTGTGTGATATTATGCCACAAAATCAACGCCACAGTTGTAGCATGCATATACAGAGAACAAAGAGCGGTTTATATAACTTGACTATGTAACTTTTAAGGGTCGGCCGATTATTTTTGTAATTTTATTTAAAAAGTGACACGTGACATAATATATGAGATAGGGTACATTTGATTGTGATAGACATAATCACACAGTAACAATACAAGTATACATGCAGTCCAAATCTAACAAGACCCAACTCAAAAATTAAAATCATACGGAACACCTAAAATCAAAGATTGGAAAACCCTAAACCCCCCTCACTTCGCCTGCCCCTGCTCGCCGCCTGTGCTACGTCGGACTGCCGCCTCACTCTTCCTGGTAAAAGGTTTGAGTTGCTTCTGTTTCTGCTTCTGCTTCTGCTTCTTTCACTGTTGATTTATGCGCTGACTCGGAAATTTGGAGATTAAAATATTCTAAGATTAAGGTTTCAAACTTCTCTCTTTTAGATTTTGTGTAGAGTGAAATACTTACATTGATTAATTGATGGCCAACCATCTTATGTCAAATGTAAAAAGGGTCAGGGTTATGATTAATTTGGTCTGATACCATAGGTTTATTCATTTTTACATATGAGACCTACATTGTATCCTCTACTTACAATGACAATCTTCAATATATCAACTAAAAATCTAAAAAAATTTAATTTATCTTCATTTATTGTTAAGATAAAAATGGTAAATTAAGATTTTCACACTTTTTAGGACATATTAAAGATTGGAGTTCTATTGAGTAAACTAAAGTTAATTTTTTTACTTAGGCCTTGTATAGGGAATTGAGGTTGGGCAAATACTAGTTGTTATATTTTGAAAGTTATATTCATTTAATTTCACACTATACTTATTAATTTTATCAAAATTATTATATAAAAATGATATTTATTGACTTTTATTTTATATTTATAATTTTTTTCTATAATAAATATAGTTTAAAAATTACAACGTTTCAATACCAAATAGGCTTTTAATTTTGGAAGTTAGAAGAATATATAATTGTATCTTATCTTGTCTGCCGCAGAAAAAGACAATTAAATCAAGTCACATACGAAGAATTGCTTTTCTCACAAATATGTTTTGATTTGAATAGTAATCACAAAATGTGATTCTTCTTTACTAATTAAAGCATTAGATGCTGAAACTATATTTGTACTGAATGCTCTTCATTCAATGTGTAATAATAAAGTATATTGGCGAAACAGAGATATGGTTGTTCCTCCACCTCGTAGGCCACTCAAACTTACCAACCTTCTGAAGCCATATGTACTGAAGATGCACCTCACTAACAAGTATGTGAGTGCGCAAGTGGTCCACTCACCACGGCCACGGTAGCTTCTTCTGCAAGCTCCCAGGAAAAGGCCCTGAGGTCTACAATCGGCTGTACTCGGGATGTGGCAGCTGCTTCCAAGATTGGGAAACTACTAGGTGAGCGTCTCCTTCTCAAGGATATACCTGCTGTTTCTGTTTTCCTTAAGAGAGAACAAATATATCATGGTGAAGTGAAAGCCATTATGGATTCTCTGAGGGAAGCTGGTGTCAAATTGCTTTAGATTCACCTTCCCTAAAGAATTTGTAGCAGCTCCTGCCAATCATTTCTGTGAATAGTTCCTTGTGTGGAATGATTATCTGGTGGGTTATAATATGTTTTTCATGATTTTGAGTTCATTTGTACTCAATTTGCATACCCATTAAGTGTTTTCTAGGAACTTGTATAGTTGTTTGTTTTCATTTGAAATAATTCTTTTCCTTTCAAGATTAAAAATAACTGCCAGTTCGTTATTTTCTCTTCCAATTCCTATCTTCTTTGTACCCTTTGCTGGCTTGCTGCATGCAAGTTAAATTATACTTGTGCTGCTTTTTGTTTCCTTGCGTTAAATTATTATAACTTGAAATAGCGACTTAAATTTTTATCATTCAATTTCACTAGTAGATTAATAAGAACTTAAAATAGTAATTTTTTTGTTTTTAAGCTTTAAATCCATATCATTAGATTGAATAAATTCGGTGGATGAAATTTTAAGTGAAAAATGAGAAGGAATCCCACCCATATTTAGCTTGATATTGCCCACTATTTGCGTGTAATGGTGATTGTGTTGGGACTTGGGTGGTTTTGAAGACAGCCTAACCCTATGATAAAATTGAATAATTGAATTTGATTTTTACATGCCATAAAAAGGAAAGAGGATAAATATCAAGATATTTTTATCGTAACTTAGTACCATAAACACCTTTTAAACCAAACACATGGCAGAAATGAAGTACTCAATTGACGAAAATGTAACCTTTTCTAATGCTTAAAAAATTTTCCCTTCCTTTTTAAGGACCTTCTTTTCTATGTAGTTCCATTTACTTCCAAACACATGTACTCCATCCCTTTCTCTCTTACATTAAGTAAAGCATCTTTTCATAAAGGGGAAATAAAAAAGATTCCTCCATTTTACAAAAGCAATATACCCATTCACTGAACCTTCATTTTCAACATTGCATTTTTTTCATTTGGGTTTACTTTGCTTTTGATGAATCCGGTGTCATGTTTATGTGGGGTTTTAACTAAGTGACCAAATCGTTCTACAATGTTTTAATGAATGTAAATGTAATGATTCATGCAGTAGTGCATTTCCTTTTCAATCACCTTTTTTTCTCTATTCAACAAACGTGCTATACCTAATGCTTCAATAATGGAAGAAAAAAGCAAAGCAAGTTAATAGAAAAAGAATGGCTTATTGGCGATCCCAACCGCCATTTTTTTCACCAAGACTACCAGCCTCTTCCAATGTGCACCCATTGAAGGCAAGATAATTTATGGCACAATTCATGGTATCACTACATTTCTTTTAATTATAAAAAATCATAATTTAACAGCTAAGTTGTCACAAATAGATTTTATTTTACACTAATTTGAGAATTAGCTTCTCCCATACGTATTATAAACAAAATTCAAAATAGAAAACCATCAACAACAAATTTAGAATAAGATGGAGGCTAGTTAGAGAATGATTACACCACAACATTAGATATATGGTAAATTGCTTCCACCCATACTCTTTCTCTTTAATTATTAAATTTATTTAAGTTCTTATTTTTGTCTCTCAACTTATGACTTTTCACACATGTTCTCAGCCAGCCATGACTTTTCATAAAGTAATTAACAAAAGCAGCAAGAATACGCCAAAGTGAATCTCAAAAAAAATATCCCACAAACTTTTTTCGCAACTATATAATTCGCATTTGCCTTCCACTTCTATGTTCAGTCAGCTGATGTGTGAATCCTCAGCTATAACCATAAGCTGCAGCTTTAACCAAGTACCCCTTTCAAAGTTTCCAAAAATCGCCCGTAAAGTAAATATTAGTGACAATGGATTCAATGAAGAAGATTCAGAAAAAGGGTTGCTATCTTTACAATCTGATGCTTTATTCTCTGACAGGATTGGCTTGCAGTGTGTTTTGCTGCCATGCTTATAGGTTTTGTTCTTTGAGTTGTACTTATTGTTCCGTGGAGCAGTTCTTGTTTATGCATGTTCCTCATATTTGGTCTTCGTTTTCTAGCCCCAATTGCATATTCATAATAGCCAATGTCATCATTGCCTTTCTTGTTGGGGAATCAAATTTTATGGGCTCTTCTGCAAATTCATCATCTCCAGCTACTGACCTTTATGATGAGTACGTTCAGAGAAGCAGGACAAGGCTCCGAGCCAGAGTAGCTGCCCAGAAAATAGACGAGAAAAAACCTCATGAGCAGATTGTTGAGCGGAGCGTGAAAAGGGTTCATCAAGTTAAAGACGTGGACAAAGGAAAACAGACAAAAGTTGAACAAGAGAAAGACAAAGATGATGAAGATCAAGAAGAGTCTGGATTGCCGGCTGAGGAGCTCAACAAGAGGGTTGAAGAGTTCATCGCAAGGGTTAACAAGCAAAGGTGGCTTGAAGAAAGAAAATTAATTTGCTCTAAGGCATGAACTAAATATTGATAATGAGTAAATTAATTAATCAAATTATATACACATAAATATAAATTTTCAGTTTGTAGAAATTATTTGTAGGTTTTGTATAATTATGTAGCGACTATATTTCTTTTCGTTGTTTTTGTAAGATGAAGAAATGAAGATCTTTCTCTGAGTACAGATTGGGATTATATATTTGTAACCGTTAATTAATATTCTAATAAAAATATTTAAATTCAATTGACTTCCACTTTCTCCTCCTATGTTGGTTTATTTCAAGCAAAGAGAGAATTGATCTTTTGGTAAAATGAATTACAAATTCAGTAGTAATACTTCACCTCTCAATGTATCTCAGTAACTCTTTAGTTTTCACATATTTATAAAATTAAGTGCCTGTTTAATATAACTTATTTAATAGTCATAAGTATTTATTTAATCTCATAATCTCTTATTATAATTTTTATTGTTATTTGTTTATTTTTTAGTAGAGATTTTAGAGCTTAAATAATCTATTTGACATCTACTAGTAAAAACCCAAATTTAGGCTTTTGGAAGTAGATATTGAATTTTTTTTAAATGTTAAAATATTCAAAATATTCCCTACTTACTTGATAATCTTATTTTATTCTTTTGATAACATAACTTAAAAAAACTTGCATATTAAAGTAATTTCATAAATTTTTAATAAAAATTCTTATTGACAAACAAACAATTAAAATTTTTTAAATAAAAACTCTATTTAAATAAGTTCTACTTAAAAAACTGTACCAAACAGTGTTTAAACGATTAAATATCATTACTCTTATAAATTATAGTCAATTGTGAGTTTTCTGGATGATAAAATAGTTAAAGGCCGAACAAGGGGTCAAAATCATGAAAGGGCCTGAGGCCAGTTGGACAAAATTTCCAGGCCTGTTAATTATATTGCAAGTTTAATATTTACAATTTATTTTGTTTATGGGGTCATATATATTATTACTTCTTGGTCTTGCTTGCCTATTCAACAAATATAAGTACTAAATTGCGCAGAGTGGTTTCATTATTAGTTTATTACTTTAAAGAACTACATATATTTACGATGTAATATATAATACAATCTTGATATTTGTGAATAAACTTTTTATATTTTCCCATTTATCCAACCAAAAAAAAAAGGGTCCTAGTTGGGGAAGGGAAAGTAAACCCTTCAATCAATTATGCATCGATTGCCTTTTGATTTATAACCAGCGGTTTAATAAAATTTATTTGGCATGAGTTATAAAAATAATTAATCGATAATTGAATTTAGATATTTCTTAATCTCTCGTATCTAAGTGTAAGTGTTTATTTAATTCTATAAACTCTTTTCAATTTTTTTTTAATTTTTGTTTAGTTTTTTTGAGTATTAAATAAATTATTTTAACTCTGTTAGTAAAAGTTTAAAATTTTTGAATCTTTGGAGGTAGAGATTGAAAAATATTTAAATATCTTTAATTATTTTACAATCTTATTTCATTTCAAACAAAAACTAACATGCATCATTTCCAACATATAATATTTTAATTATGATAGTCTGAAATATAGAATCAACCGTTAAATTGTAAAACTTTAACGATGGCATTAATCATAAAGAAAAATAAAAAGCAACAGTTAATGATAATTCACATGATATTGTAATTTTTATTTTTTTCATAAGAAGTTGATGGTTTTATGTAAGTGGTATGATCGCGTGAGGATCTAAGGGAGGTGACATCGAGTGTAATATGATAAAAATAAATAATAATAAAAAGAGTCATTTGAACAAACATTTCATGAAGGCCCAATATTGCATTGAATGGCCAACAAGTGGACTAAAAGGCGTCCAACTCAATTTACTTATAGCCAAACAATTCCATCCATTACATGCATGAATTATTAATACAAAAAATGGGGTGATGTATATACGTTTTCAATATTAGGAATAGTACAAATAGGTGTGGGGGCAGTATGTGTGTGTATAAACTTAATAGAAATTCATAATTTAAAAATTTAAAATCGAAATCACATGAAAATTAACTCTCACAGTCGCATGTGAAGACTTGAATCTTCGATCAACTCCATTAAGAAGTTATAGGTAATAGATAGAGATTATGATTCTCTCATGATCTGATTATGTTCTGAACAAATAACTCAATTATTGATTAATTATTAATAAATAAAAAATAAAAGAAATTAAATTGTATCCATATACAACTACGAAAAGACACATAATATAAGATATTTAAAAACTCATTAGAGTTCAGATCAAGAGAGAATTCTATTCTAATAGATAATATTATTTAATTAGTAAAATTCATGCTCAGTTTGATTTTATATTGTAGTTCTATGAATTTTGGGATTTAGCGAAAACTACTTTGAAATAGAAATTTTTATTGCATAAAGATTTGAATTTAGTGTTAATATGATTTTAATCGTACATTACTATAAATACACGGTGTAATTGACGAGTAAACAACTGAAACATATTATCTACAAAAACACGAACAAACTAAGCGCCAGTTATTACATACACATTGAACTCGTGTGTTATGTACTATTTTCTAAAGTCAGCAATTGCGTTCCGGATTCAAAACAGTTCAGTAAATGCTTCAACAATAGACAAATTGCTATTTTTAAAATATATTGATGAGATTGGCAATTTGACTTATATTAGTAGTAGTATCTGATTGAACTTTAATTATAATTTATAAGAGAAATATTATTGACACAAAACGTAATTAGAAATTCATTCGTTAATTTTTTTTATTAATTTTAGCATATTTATGCCGTATATAATATGAAATACGATTAATCAAATAATCATTAATTTAATAAGCCTTTGAGTTTGAGGTTTGGGTTAACGCCCATTGTTCTAGTGAACCTAATTAACATCTAATTACTCAATTAATAATTCTTATAAAAAAATCAATTAGTAATTAAAAAGAAAGAGAAAACAACAAGCAAACGCCATTTCTGATTTGTCTTTCGCTGCTGGCCCTGTCTTGAGTCCGAACGTGGTTTGGTGGCAGCCTTTCGGATATCTCAAGGGTCTACCCCTCGGTGTCTCCGAAGTAGTCTATTTGTGTCTTCAAAAACCCAATCGAGGTTTTTGCAGCTTGTGTAGCTTTACTCACATCGCTTGTTATCATCTCTGATTGTCAAATTCAGATACATAATAGAAGTGTAACGAGATGGCAGCTATGTCTTCTTCGACCGCTTTGTCGTCTTCATCTGTAAATGGGCTTCATCAACGTATTGCATTCTCTTCTCCTCCTTCTTTTTTATTGCCACAACGGTTTCTCTCTGCTAAGCTCTCTCTCCAATGCCGCAGAAATTCTCATCCCAATATGGTTCTTATGGAAGATGGTAATTTTATTTTATATTCTTTTGCTTCCAGCCTTTTTTTTTTTTTTTTTCTTCCAGCTGCTTGTCTTGTATTACTATAGTTCACATAATGGATGCAGTGGACAAATTAGTAGGATTGCTTGCATTTGAATGTTACTTGTTAACTCTTTTATAAATTTGTAAAGAGATTTAATATTTCGTTATTTTGGTCAATGTATTGAAAGCTGATGCAATATGGAACATTAGAGTTGCAAATTTCATTGTTTTTAGATGCTCGTGCATATCTACATATTGAGATGTTGCTTTGATTCTACTTTGTCCCTTTTGTGGTTTGTATCTTTTTATTATATATAAACTGGTACTGTTGTATAGGTGCAGCGGTCACAATGCCCACCCATGTCAAAAATGAAACCCCTCTGAATGAATTGAATGAAAGGTTGGTGTTGGGTACATCTTTGGAGGAATCTAATGTTGCAGCTGGTTTTGATATGAACGGAGATGAGTCCACAGTCAGTATCACCGTAGTTGGAGCTTCTGGAGACCTTGCCAAGAAGAAGATATTTCCTGCTCTTTTCGCTCTTTATTACGAGGGCTTTCTTCCTAAGGTTTTATATCAGTTTCTTATTTGTTTTAATGCAAGAAAGTGTAATTCGTTTATTATGACTAGCTCACAAGTGGTGTAACTTTTATAATGCAGCACTTCACTATTTTTGGTTATGCTCGGAGTAAAATGACTGATGCAGAACTTAGAAACATGGTTAGCAGGACTCTTACTTGCAGAATTGATAAGAGGTCAGTCTGGCTTTATTGTTCTCTGTGATTTCAATGTTTCATTTTTCTCTGTAGGAAGTAGCAATATCAATAGTCTGATATATTGTGTAGCACAAGTTTTCAAAATATTTTGTGTTCTAATTTTTTTTTGTGGTGCCAGTTCATTTAGATGTGATATGAGTTCTTTTCTTTGGGTTTTAGGGAGAACTGTGATGAAAAGATGGACGAATTTCTTAAAAGGTGTTTCTACCATTCTGGTCAGTATGATTCTCAGGAAAATTTTGCTGCTCTTGACAAGAAGCTTATGGAACATGAGGTGATTAGAACTTTGCCTGAAAATATTTACCGTATTAGAAAAGTCACTTACAAGAAAATGCATTAGTTGGGGATTCTTACAATGTTGGTCTAGAGTTGAATCAAAATGTTTGCTTCCTATTTGTTGATTGAATATCCAATATCTAGTCCTGATATATTAGTCTTAGAATGTCTTGTAAATTTCTAGTTTAGCTGGTTGAATCTCTAGGATGGTCTTACCATTTTTGGCTGACTGCTGGAGGATTTAATGCAATTATGAGCACAGAGTCTGCTAGTAGGTTGCTTGTTGGAATCTGATGCAATATAATTTTGAGGCATCTGGTGGTAACCTGATACTGTATATTATTTCACTCTCACATTATCCTCAGGTGCAATCATATAGACATACACTGTTTTATGCTTTCTTGGGTAGCATGCTACTGTCAGTGGGTTTGCTTCTTCTTTAACATTGAGATAGCCTTAAAAAAAAAAAATTGTCTATTCCTAGTTTCATCTGATATATATAAACTCTTCTCAGCACAACTTGAGGTTCTATTATGCTTGACATTGTTCACTTATGCAGGGTGGGAGGGTTTCTAATCGCCTCTTTTATCTGTCCATCCCTCCTAATATATTCATAGATGCAGTAAGATGTGCAAGCTCTTCTGCATCATCTGGTAATGGCTGGACAAGGGTCATTGTTGAGAAGCCCTTTGGACGAGATTCAGAATCCTCAGCTGCAATGACAAAATCCCTGAAGCAGTACCTAAAAGAAGATCAAATATTTCGGTGAATTTTTTCTAACCATTGTTGGTTCTTATGATGGAAAATAATATGGACCATAATCTGATTGGATGGGTTATTATTTCTACAGGATCGACCACTACCTGGGAAAGGAGCTTGTGGAAAACCTATCTGTTCTCCGGTTCTCCAATCTCATTTTTGAGCCACTGTGGTCAAGGCAGTATATCAGAAATGTGCAGTTGATATTCTCTGAAGATTTTGGCACCGAAGGACGTGGAGGGTATTTTTCTTTCTTATATAGACATCTCAGTTTCTAATAGCGTATGATTGATTGTTTTCCTGTTGGCCCATAGGTATTTTGATCATTATGGGATAATAAGAGATATAATGCAGAACCACCTGCTTCAAATTCTTGCCTTATTTGCAATGGAAACGCCTGTCAGTTTGGATGCTGAAGATACCAGAAACGAAAAGGTTTTTACTAAAATACTGAAGTTTGCTATATTAAGATTTTACTGTTGGATTGACTAATAAATTTGTGGTTGTCTTTTGGGTGCCAGGTCAAAGTTTTGCGTTCCATGAGACCTTTACGACTTGAAGATGTGGTTACAGGGCAGTACAAGAGCCACACAAAAGGAGGAGTTAGTTATCCAGCCTATACTGATGATAAGACTGTGTCAAAAGACAGCTTGACTCCAACTTTTGCGGCAGCTGCCCTCTTCATAGACAATGCGAGATGGGATGGAGTGCCTTTTCTAATGAAAGCTGGCAAAGCATTGCATACTAGGAGGTACGTGGAATTAACGATATCTTAATTCACCTATTTACTGTCTTAACTATATTAACTAATATCTGCTTGTCCCTAACTTTATTAATTTTTCCTTCCTTTCCAGGACTGAGATAAGAGTTCAGTTCAGGCATGTGCCTGGCAATTTGTATAACCGAAATTTTGGAACAGATCTTGATCGAGCAACAAATGAGCTTGTTATCAGAGTTCAGCCTGATGAAGCTATTTATTTGAAGATCAATAACAAGGTGCCTGGGTTGGGAATGAGATTAGACCGTAGCTATCTAAACCTTCACTATGCAGCAAGGTAAAAATTCCTTGTAAAATGATGTATTCTGCCTGCAGAACATCTTCATAGATTTTTCCGGGATCCACGTTATGGTTAGCATCGTGGATGGCTTTCCTTGGCTGTTTAAGCATGTTGAAAAATAACCATTCTAACTGTTAGTTTAATAGTAGTGGTTAGGCATGTAAAAATCTTTTTTTGCCTTCCTTCTTGGCTGCAGTGACAACAATCAATAATGACCTTTGATTTATACACAGGTTTCATTATTGGTACTGAATCTGAATTGGTTGTCATGTGCTTTGTAGATACTCAAAAGAGATTCCAGATGCATATGAGAGGCTTCTGCTGGACGCTATAGAAGGGGAAAGAAGACTATTTATCCGAAGTGATGAACTAAATGCTGCATGGGCGCTTTTCACTCCTCTTTTGAAGGAACTAGAAGAGAAAAAGATTATCCCTGAATACTATCCTTATGGAAGTCGTGGCCCTGTTGGGGCTCACTACCTTGCCGCCAGATACAATGTCCGATGGGGTGACCTCGGTGTAGAGCAATAACTCCTATCAGTGATATTAGGAGAGCTAAAAGCTTATATTTATCATCCTAATTATTAGGCTGCATTAAGTTTTGTATTTTTCCATATCGAAGATGAAGATAGCACATTAAGCTTATGATCTTGTGAGATTTATTCTTTCCATTAAAAATCTGCTTCTGTAATATTCTCTTCGTCCTACCATCTTTCCTGTTCCTTTTCTTCTCTCTTTTTGGTTCCAAAGTTTTAAGAGCAAACAGATTGAGATTCTTATGTTGTCAGTAAAATCCCGGACTCACATCCTTTGTGCACTACCTTTACTCGTTTTCTATGAATTCATTCATAAAAAGCTTTGAAAATGTGGCTGTGCTACTGTTTCTAGATGCGCATTTGACTACAGTTAATCAAAAGGTTGTTTTAGATAAGAGTAATTATTCCTAAATTTAGGATTAAAGATACTGCAAGATAAAAACTGTTAGCTCTGGTGATTGATTTTGATAGGTATTGCTCCCTAAACATATTACACATTCACAAGATCATAAACAACTTGTCTTGTAGAGACAACAAACTAACCGAAACAAGCAAAAGTGGTGTAGTAAGTTGAAAGTGGTGTGTAAGTTGTAACAGATTGACTTCGTTTGCATACATTAAAGTCTGCTGGTTCTACTAGATTTTCTTCTACACAGTAAATCTTCTTCTTGGGCTATATATGTACAATTTCTCTCAAGAACAAGAAAGAGTAAGAAGCTCCTCATGGATTATAGAGTGACTATGAATTGGGTCAAGCTGTTATTTCTTGTTGGCTTAATCATCATGACGACTTGCCCTAACACAGCTGAGGCAGTATTCGGCATTGTAATGGATCCGTGCACTATAGATAAATGCACAGCTGCCTGCAAGGCCATCTTAAAGGACAAGTTCATCAGTGCTTCTTGTTACCATGGAACTGCTTGTTTGTGCTTTGGGTGAACGTCATCAAACTAGCCAATTTGTTCGTAAAATTAAAGCGCTTCCGTACATCTAGATACAACTATTTCTACATTTTGCAACCGCAGTTTCACGTTGTGTCCATCTATTATAATTAATATATGTAAATAAAGTTGATGAGTAACAGCTAACAAATGATGGACGATGTGGTTTCATATGCAACTATGATGCATGAGTGTTTTATTACTATTCTCTGATCCAGTGTCAGCATTTTGTCCAATTTCATAACCGTAGAAGAAGATTAAAGCAGTTACAATCAATAATTAGCCACTTGCCATCAAGCCGAGACAATCTTTATGTGCTGTGCGTGTGATCGAGGTCATATTTTCATATTTTTGTGACGCAGAAACAAATCATTTTCTTGCTCAGGGCCAAATCATTTTCTTGCTCTGGGTATTTTGCATCAATGAAAAGGATGAAGATATTTTTTTTTTTTTCAAATTCTAAAGAGGAAAAGCAGTCTTGGCTATTAATTACACAGCAAACAAATATTGACTTGAGAAACCATTAAGCTGTTAAAAGTACAGGTTCCGATCGCAAACACATAGGCAAAGGTTGAAACTTTTGCCATCATGATTCATGATTCAAGAAAGCGTGTGAAGAAATAGAGGCGGTGTGGTTATTTGATTAGCATCACACTAACTAATTAAAGAATTTAAAGGACTTTGGTTGTGTAAAAGCAATAACTTTTTGGCTGAAAGCTTCAAATTCAAGTGATAGAGGGTGGTGATATGTCAATGGCAAACTTGTCAAGGGACCCAATAATGTCTCCTAGAATGGCAAACACATTTGAAAACTAAAGAAATGCAATGACTAAACACATAGCTCTCACCTACCCATTATGACAAGTCATTCTAACCAGTGCTATGCAGCTCACATGCACATCCTCAAAAGTTGTTTTGGCAGGCAAAATTAGAGAGATTTTACAGTAGCTGGACATAAAAATAGCACAAGTAAACTTCCCATAGACTTTATGTGATGGCAGAAGAAAAAAAAACTAGTGTTTTGTTTTTGTTTTTCTCACTCTGCCTTACCCGCTTCACAAGATTTCCAATCTTTACTTTCGCTTATCAAGAAGATGGGACGGTCTGAGTGACCCATGTTTCATGATTGGCTGCAAAAAACAAAAAAACAAAATAAATAAATAAAATAAAAAAAGAAAGAAAAGAAAGAAGTGTAAGTAATGTGATGTAATCCCTCAATTTAAGGACCCACTTGCTCTCCAAAACAATCCCATGGCCATGACTTTCATATCTCATGGTCACTATACCCATTATCTGTAGCATGATATAAAATAGTGAACCCAAATGCTTCGTTAATGGAGACAAGCATGAAAATCCCAAAGGAAAAAACTAATTTCAGGCACAATAGACGCCTGATTGGAATAAGTTAACTTTTCGAGAGGAAATAGCTGAGGATTATTTGACTGTAGGATATGACATTTATTAATGGATAAGTTACCAATTTATAACATATATATATAATTTGACATTGCAACATGAGAAAATAAAAAATTATAGATTTGGATTGAATGATAAGATACATCACTTTTTTTTTTTTTTTGGGTATGTGTATATAAATAGCAACATGTTAGCAATGACAAATCTTTATTTAAATTAAATCATATAGTAATAACTTTAAATTGAAACTTTGTGGTTCCAAACTTTGAAATGTTGACGCTACATTGAAAGGTCAAGAAAGCATGTCTTTTTGAGGTGGCCTTTGCCAATAAAAAACAGGCCATTATTTTCAACTGTTCCCATGGAATCCAAGGCTTAAATCACCATCAAAGAAGAAGTAAACCCACCTTCTCCAATCTTCCCTTGAAAGAAATCATGGCAGAGAATAACAAGCCTGGTGAGATCAAAGATTTCCAAATCATGATTGCAAACAAGGATGATAGTACCAAGAAGTTGGCACCAAAAAGAAGCTCTAACAAAGATAGACACAAAAAAGTAGATGGCAGAGGAAGAAGAATCAGGATGCCAGCTTTATGTGCTGCCAGGATTTTTCAATTGACCAGGGAATTGGGTCATAAATCGGATGGAGAGACAATTCAATGGCTGTTACAGCAAGCTGAACCATCTATCATCGCTGCTACAGGAACTGGGACTATTCCAGCCTCTATGCTTGCAGCTGCAGGGGCCTCTGTTTCTGAACAGGGGAACTCTGTTTCAGCAGGCTTGCATACAAAAATAGAAGGGTTGGGACCAGGTGTTGGGTCCATTAATAGGGCCAACTGGACAATGATGAGTGCAAATTTTGGAAGGTCTCAAATTCCAAGTGGAGTTTGGCCAAATATAAATGGAACTGGGTCTGGGTTTATTCAAAATTCTGGCCAGTTGACTTCAAATTTTGGAAGTGAAAATTTGAGTGCAAATCCAAAATTTGGGTTCCACGGGATTGAATTTCCAAATATGAATATGGGTTTGATGAGTTTCTCCTCTATGTTGAGCGGTGCTAGCCATCAAATTCCTGGCTTGGAGCTTGGTCTCTCACAGGATGCGCATGTGGGGGTGATGAATTCTCAAGCTATAAGCCAGTTCTATCAACAGATGGGGCATCACAGAAGCGCTTCAGGATCCTTGAATCAGCAGCATCAGCATCAGCAACAAATTTCTGATAAGGATGATTCTCAGGGATCAGGATCAAAGCAGTAGATGGAGTAAAACAGAAGAAATGGTAATGAAAATTTTGGTCAGAGATGTGTAGCATAGTTCAGAAGCTAATGAGCCTCTCATGTTTCCTGGATTTTGAAGTGAGATTGGAGTTAAAACACCTCAAAAGAAGTTGGAATTTTTTTGACTTCAATTGAATTAGATTACTTGATAATGATTTGATTTTGTTCTTGTAAGAAACTTTATCATATGCATGTGCAGGATGATCTTTTCATATCTCAAGAGAAGAGAGGCCCAGAGGCAGGGTTTGATTTTGGTTACTAGAATATTTCGATGTGTGTTGTTATATTAAATACCCAGAGTGGCATAATTATGCATATTTGAATAGAGTGGTGATTTTGTTTCTCGAAGTGAACCCCTGCGAATTCTTCATACATGTTTATTATTTTATGTACATGAAGAGAAATATGGTAAGTTTCCAAACACAAACAATTTTCCCATCAAAGAGATGCATACGCATTTCATGTAGGAATACCAATTGCCATTCGATGTTAATCTGGATTTTATGTGTTTCAATTAATCACATTTACTCTTGGATATCTCAATAGGTTTTTTTTGTCTTTCGTTTCTTTTCTTTCTCAATTCCTTGAGTGAATGGCTTATCTACCATCTTTGAGACTCTTCCTTTGCCGTAATGATTTCTACCATCTTTGCCACTCTTGCGTTGCCCTGATGACATCCAGAGAAGAAAATCTCTAGATTCTCTACATACCAAGTGACATTGCTTTGTTATGTATAAAGCATGCTCGATTCTTTAGACTCTTTCAGACTATGTTGTTGGCTGTCGTAGTGAAAACTGTTAACAGTGGAGGACAGTAGTGCGTATCGGCGCATAAAGACTCCAAAGAGATTAAAATATATAGACTCTTCTCACAGATTTGGTGAAATGGCTCTGAAACTTTACAAAGGATAGGTGGAGTTTGGTGAGTGAATATTGGCTCAGCAAATCCTTATCCCTTCAAGGGCAAGCAGACTCAAAAAGCAAGAGTCCAAAACCAAAAAAAAAAGAAAAAACTTGACATCTTTTCTTTCTATTCCCAGGTTTTCAGCCTTGATAAATGCTCTATTGAAGGTCAAACATTCACATAGAAACGTTTCTACATTTTGCTTCCATCTTGCTCCCATCCAGCACTGTGAACTTAAAAACGGTTGCCACCCTTGACGGGTTTCTTATTAGTCTTAAGATTCTTTCACCCTGCGAAATGAAAAGGGGAAATGATACCAAGATTCAAAAGATTTGTCCTCACGTACGTTTTAGGAATGAACACACACACCTTTTTCTGTTCTTATTTTTCATGTATTTGAGAACATTGGATATCATTGTTGGTCTCTATATTTCAAGATCAGTGTGATGGTGAGATCAGTTTTGCATTTAAATAATAATAATAATAATAATAAATAACAGAGAGGCTGCACATGCAGTGTTGTTGGTAGTGATGGTACAAACTAGAAAGGGGTTTATTCTGAGTCCATTCCTTACAACGTTGTTGAAGGTCTGCCTGCACCACCAAGGCAAACCTTCTACATTGCGGCTGGTGTCATTTTTCCTGAAATACAGTGCAGCGACCTGTAAATCTGTAATTGCAAAGAGTCCCTGTGGCCAGCTCAGAACACAAAAATAAATCATTCACTCCTGTCTGGGCTTGGAGTTGCCAATCAACTGGACTGGGCTTGACTTCTAAAAACTTGTCAACCCGGCCCATAACTTCAAATGGAATTATTGGAGTAGGCTCTCTGAACTGACGCCCCATAAAATTCTTCTTAAAATCCATTTTTAATTGAAACTACTTAACAACCTGACACAAATTAATTCATTTCTTGTTTTGAATGGAAAATTAATTAAAAATTTAGATAAATTATTCTTATAAATTTTTTTTTTTTGCACCCACCCATTTTATAATTTTTTTATTTTAATTGAAAAATAATTTTTTTGGTGAAAATTATAAGAGTTTGAAGTTATGAAAATATAAATTATATAATAATAAGAAAAAAAGTATAAGATAAATTTGATTTTTTAATATGTTTACGCAATTTAAGAAGAAATATTTTTTGAGGGTAGGAATTAATAATAAGATGATTAATTTTAATAGATGAACTTATATTTGATTAACTAAATTGAGGATATTTTTGAAAATAAGTTCGAAAGGAAAGTTATAAAGCTCCATCCACCCACGAAAATATGCCAATAAATCGATCCCAGACAAGCTGAATTTATTTCTTCCACAGTTTTGGTAAGCTAAGGCTAGAACCGTCCAGGCAAAGAATCAAGTAGAAAAATAAGCAGTGTTTGGTTACGTGGGGGTGCGATTTTAAATGGTCAGAAGGTGGCCATATTGCTCGTAGGGGTTTTGGACCGCACTAAACATAAAAAAGCTGAATTTGGATTGCACCCAATTTCGGTAAATTTTTTTTTTAAAAAAAAAATAATAATAATAATAACAACAATTGTAAAGCTTTCCTTTCCCTTGAAAGAATTCATGATCCCCCTTCGTTTTCACACCATCGGTGATTCCCAACCAAAGCTGGGTTCCTAATATACTAATTCGTACTGATTTTATTTTATTTTTTAAAATTTTTTCAACAAACAAAATATTACAACCAAAGTCAAGCATTAATATATGTGAATTGGCATTGACGGCCATTGATGTTTGCACGAGTGAGGAAATTGCTTTTTGCAGGCCCACGACTGACGATTCACTTTGGACTAATCACGTGGCCAGTCTGGATTGGCCTTTCAACTTAGAAAGAAGCATTCGACGGTCCATTTGGGGCGCTCCTTCATTCTGCATTGTCTGTTGAGTATTTATTGTGCACTATATTAATAATTAAAATTATTTTAAAATTTGATTTATTTAACAACTATTAAGTTCATACTTGACAAAAATTCATCCTATCACTGAATCATTATCGTGGAAATTGTAACATACTAAATTATGTGTGTAATTTTAGTTCTCGTGCCATCATATTCATGGGCAGCCTCTGAAACCATTTACAGTCTGAGTCTCAATCTTTTGCATGTGCAAGACACGAAATTATGGCAGGTGGCATTTATTGGGCTGCAGCTCTGGCACTTGTCCTACAACTGCAACTGCACTTGATGCTCTTCAAATTGAATTCATCATTCTCTCGGATTGGTGATTGTTTTATTTTTTGGTCAAACTCCCTTGGTTGACTCTCACCGGGTTTCGTTTCTCTGTTCTGTACATTGCCGTGCTTAGATGTGATGGACGGTCGGTCGAGATCGTCTAATCAGAACCGCTCTTATGGATGCCTCAGCCTCAGCGATGATGATCAAATCATTGTCTGAAAAGAACTTGATCCGACGGTGTGGGAAATTTAAGAAATTTTTAACAGGAAATTAGCCTTGATTATTCAATGTATAAACCCCATCGGATGAGTATTGATTTTTGTTCACATGCTATCTTCCCAACCCATTACTAAGTAAAATGTTGTGGGTATTTTGTTACCATCAACCAATTCCACACACACACACACATTATATACGTATATGTATATGTGTATACATATAGATATGTATATATTTATTTTTAACAGTGGATGTCTTCATTTGTTTTAATGCGAACATATTATTAAACCGTATAGTTTAACAACGTATTTGTATAAATAAATAAAAAAGCACCCTAAAGAAAATGGTTTGATGCACAATATCTCACGCACTCTCTCTTCTCTCTTCTCTTCTCTCTCTCTTGCGGTGTTTTTTATTACAATATTGATAGTTTGCATTACAAAAATATGTATTTAATACATACTTGCCTAAATACACTAAGTTATACAATAAGTGAAAAACGAAAATTTTATTATTTATAAAGGAAAACAGAATTGATGTAATTCAGAGATGATCCAACATAACAACACCCCTAATAATTTTCGGTATTTTCATAACTTCTCCCTTAAAATAAAAAGCACTAAAAATCCTTTTCAAGAATGGAACAACTTTTATTTTTAAAACCACCAACTCTTCGGTGTAGAAATGAGTGGTACACTAACTCCTGTGTAAAAATGGGGCTTATAAGATATATATTACAGCCGCAGTAATTTTGAAATTAAGCCAATACATCAAAGTTCCAAATATATACCTTAGGTGATATATTTAAAAAAAAATACCTCACCCTCACAGCACAATAATGGATTCTCACTCACTCTCTCTCTTCCTTTTTATTTTATTTAAGATGGATATCTCTATAAGTAGAAGTATAATAAAAAAATTACTGCTCTATTGAATCTAAGTCAAAACGCACTAATTTGGTAATAAAAACATATTACTATGAATGTGATGCATGGCTTATATATAGTAAAAAAAATGGGTATTGATAGGAAGACAGGGGGAATAAAGGCGCGTAGCGTAGGAGAGTAATGGTGGATTCTATGCCGCAAGTAGCCAAACAAATAAAATCTGGAGATAACTGATAACACGTGATTTTGGTAAGAGAGTAAAACTGAAAAAAAAAAATATATAAAAAATAAGAGAGTCAAATAGAGAGGCACATGATCCTTTACAGCTGAGCAAAATCCTGCTAGATTTGGAAAGCTCTTGAATGATGATAATCTATGGCTTCCTTCAAAAAGTTCAACCCATAGGATAAAGGGCCGGCCGCCCTAAAGCTCCCCCACTCCCCCTACCCAACCAGATCTCATTTGATCAGAAGATAGGGTTCCCCTAAAGCACAGCAAAGTCTGATTAAAAATTTTGAGAGCAATCTTGTAATTGTGCCTTCAGGGTAGCCGACTTCAACCTTAAGGCCTCTCTTTTATATGGAACCCTAATTACAACCCCACCTACACCGGCAGGCAAGCAAGACTCCTCTTTGCTTTGATTAATTCCCTCTTGATTTTATCACTATGTTCTATTTTATTTTATGTGGGTGTTAATTAGTTCAATAATTGAAAGGAGGATTTAGACATTTAGTCATCATCCAACAATTCCTAAAAGAAATGATTATATTATTTGTTATGGTCACTAATTATCAATATTGTTAAATACATCATGCGCTTGGAAATAAATAAAGTCCAAAACATATATACATCGAGCGAGGTGACCCTTGTAGTTTGGCTTTGGTCGTCGAGGGCATAGACAACGAAAACGAGGAGCTACGGTCATTAGGATGTGTTGTGTTACCACGTACTAAGGCCTGTAAAGGAGACCAGACCTAAAAAAAAATTAAAGGGATGCAGTCAACACACTGTACAAATAAAATAAAATAAAGAATGAAGGGAACATGGGCATTTGATTTGAACAAGAATAACAATAAAACACGGAGAGCCACCTTGTGAATCAGCACCCAAAGCAAAATGCCACGAGCCCCTAAGTGGAGAGGAGGACCAAGTGGTGGGAACTAGGAAGGGCGACCCAGGTGGGCTCCACTTCACCTACGACAACTCCGGCTGGCTCATGGGCCCATGCGCTCCTCTGATCATCTAAATTTATTTATTTATTTATTTATAATACCACGGCACTCATATTTGTTAACTTTGATGATAGATAGGTAGATAGATAGATAGATAAACTGTAGTAGGATTAGTAGTAGGAGTAGCATCATCATTATCATTATCATATTTAGAGGAGAATTTGTAGGAGGCATAACACAATATAAACGAGTTCACTTTGGTTGTTTAAATGTAATGTGACCGTATAATACGAAACTCTTCGTTCAACTAAAGAGCCACCACCCCCACAACAAAACACAAACCACAACAGAAATCAGAATCCACTGGTACAACAAAAAGTCCCAGAAACAAATAACCAAAAAAAAAAAAAAAAAAAATCACCTCTTTATCACCAATACGAAACTCAGGACATATATATATATATATATATACAGATATAATCAGTTCGAAAGCTGCTGCTGTTTCTGCCTCTGCTCATTTCTGTTATAAAGACTGAAATCTTTCTTCGCAAGCAAAATGGATTGCTGGTCTTCTTCTTTCGCTGGTGTTGACGAGTTTGAGAAGCTCGTTCTCCGAATGAACCCTCCAAGGTATTTCGTTTTTATTTTCTTTAGTGTTCGTTATTTGGGGAGTCCATTTTCCCAACTGGGGCTCTTTTGTTTTCTTGAAATTCCTATTTTTCTTTAGCTGAAATGGTGGTCTTTGAAAGGTTTTGACTTTATGGATTTATGATTTTAATTTCTTGTTGATGTGGGATACTTGCAGGGTTACTGTTGATAATACCTCCAGCAGGAAAGCCACTTTGATTAAGGTGTTTGATTGAATTATATCGGATTTCTTTTTTCCTTTTTTTTTGGGTTTTAGTACGAAGTATTCTTGAGAATATGTTGTAAAGTTTCTTTCTTGGAATTTTTGTTTTTTTCATTTTCAGGTTGATAGTGCTAACAAGCGTGGGAGTTTGCTGGAGCTTGTTCAGGTTTTGAATGATTTGGATCTTATAATTCGTCGAGCTTACATTTCTTCAGATGGGGAATGGTTCATGGATGGTTAGCTTTTGATTCTCAAAAGGCTTTACTTTGTGTATTTTGTTCTTTAGTTGTATGCTTTGTGATTGATTTTCTTGTTCTCAATGCTCCTTTGCAGTGTTTCATGTAACAGATCAGAATGGGAATAAGCTTTCTGAGGATGATGTGTCTGAAAGAATTCAACAGGTAGATCTGTAACACCATTCTCCATTTTCACTTTTGATTTCTCTTAAATTTGGAAAATAATTTTGTGGAGATCCAATGGTGCATTGGAATTGAGAGATGGATTTTCAGTTGATTTTTATTTTTTATTTTCATAGACACTCTGTCAGAGTATATTACATTGGTTCTAACCATTTTCTGCAATTATTATGGAATCAATTGTTGTCTAGTTTTTTGTATGGTTTTACTACAAACCTTTCCTACCTAATTTTTCAAATGAATCCTAGAAATAGTCATGATTCTGATAAATTCATCCTAGAAAATATAATTCACATTGTTCTAACTTCTAAGTTGATGAATGACTCTTCTCCTTTAAAGAAAAGGAAAAATAAAAAGAAATTCATTAATACGGTACAAACAGTATCAATAAACTTTCATTGGATTTTAGATGTCATGGAAGGAACACAGTGTGTCCAATTGTTGATAGGTACAAATAAGGTAATAAAAGAAGTCATGTTAGACGTATTTGGTAGTAGGCTTCAATGTCTCGCTAGCAAGGTCTTAAACTTCAATTGCATTCCTTAATTAAGGACCTGAATGAGAGATAATAAAAAGACCTGACTAAGGTGAAGCAATGTTTGCTGTTTAATTGCACTACAATTAATTAGCTTCATTTGGTGTGGACCCATAAGCATTCAAATTCATGTTAATCATTAAATTTACATGTGTGTGCAGTCACTGGGACCAAGGGCACGTAGCTTTCGGTCCTTAAGAAGGTCTGTGGGTGTCCAAGCTGCCCTGGAGCACACAACTATTGAATTGACAGGAAGAGACCGACCAGGTTTACTTTCAGAGGTTTTTGCTGTTCTTTCTGACCTCAAATGTAATGTGATGGGCGCAGAAGTCTGGACCCATAATTCAAGAATGGCATCAGTCGTTTATATTACCAGTGAAGCTACTGGATTGCCGATTGATGATCCTGATACACTTGCTAAGATCAAACAGCTTCTTTTATATGTTCTGAAAGGTGACAGAGATAAGCGGAGTGCCAATACTGCTGTTTCTATGGATTCCACCCATAAGGAAAGGAGGCTGCATCAAATGATGTATGCTGATCGTGATTATGATATGAATTATGCAGAAAGTGGGTCAGCAAGTGGTCGATCAAAACCTCTTGTAACTGTAGAAAGTTGTACGGATAAGGGATACACTGTTGTGAACTTAAGGTGCCCTGACCGGCCTAAATTACTCTTTGATGCAGTATGCACATTGACAGATATGCAATACGTGGTATACCATGCAACTGTCATAGCTGAAAGTCCAGAGGCTTATCAGGTCAGTCCTTGAAATCTCAAGTTGCTCTTTTCGATTGCTGGTTGACTCAGTTTATTTTCATTTGAATTAAAACTTTGGTTCTGGTTCCCCTAGTATTCAGTAGTGAGCTGAATCATTGAGAATTAGCATTTGGTATCTGTTTTGTGGTGTCTTATATTTTCTATCTGCTTTCCAATTTGTTTAACAGGAGTATTATATTAGGCATGTAGATGGGAACCCTATTAGTTCAGAAGCAGAGAGACAGAGGGTAATTAATTGCTTGGAAGCTGCAATTAAGCGGCGAACTTCCGAGGTAAAAACAAGGGAACCTTTGCTTTTTTTTTTATTTTAGTTCCAGTTGATTCATGTTTTTGATGTCATTGCTTGTCTGTTAAACAGGGCATAAGCTTGGAACTTTGTTGTGAAGACAGAGTTGGCCTTTTGTCCGATGTGACACGGATATTTAGAGAAAATGGTCTTTCAGTGACTCGAGCTGAGGTTACTACCAGGGGTTCCCAAGCTGTGAATGTTTTCTATGTGGTTGATGCATCAGGAAATCCAGTGAAGAGTGAAACAATTGAATCAGTTCGTAAGGAGATTGGCCTTACAATACTTCGTGTGAAGGATGATGCTTACTCAAAATCCCCTCCGCAAGAAAGTGGGAGATTCTCTCTGGGAAATCTCTTCAGATCAAGATCTGAGAAGTTCCTTTACAACTTGGGTTTGATCAAGTCATGTTCTTGAGAAGTTCACTAAGTGAACCTGATCTCATTCAGAACCTGTGCATATGTTGGTTTTGACTGCCTTTAGTTGTCGGATGTGACTCGGAATCAAATTGCATAGCATTTTAGGTCAATCCCTTGTTGATCTTGGGTTTGACCCATAAACTTTGCTTCAACTTGTAAAGCTTCATGTAGATAGATTTCCGCCTTTGCATCGTTGTCTTGAAGGATATTGTAAATACTTACATTTCCTACTCTTCAACTCCTGTAGAATCTTATTTTCAGATTATTTCTTATTTGTAGCTTTCTAATTACTCATAGGCATACAGACAACAAGAAGATAAAGGAAAAAAAATGCGGCCGTGATGCCCATAATTTGCATAGGGATTAAGATTCCCTAAGCATATGAGCTATGAAAGAAATATGATGGGTTCAAAGGGCACAAGAACATTTTGAACAGGAGAAAATGACGTGAAGGTCCTTTTCGAGTTATGCCTCTGATGGGTGGATGGACCATCTTTAACAACACCAGAATTTGTCACGATTTCAAATTGTGGAAAAGTTTGCGTGTAAGAATGTCACGGCAAGCTTTTACTTTGGCCTTAATATTATAATTTCTCTGTGCCTGCCTGATGTGTATAGCATTGGGAAGTATCTGCCATGTATGATTATTGCGTACCAGTTGACTTGACACTTGACAGCAGCATAGCAGAATAGACAGCAATGCTTTTCCAGACAGGATCAGGTTTGATTTGCTTCCATAAACTGCACCAACCGTGACAATTGAGTTTTTGGCAGCCTACTGTTACAATATAATATAATACAATGTTTTCAGAAATCTCCTATGAGGTGATGATCATTCTAATATTTTAATCAAGCCGTCTAGATTGACTGATTGCAAATATTGATTTAAAAAGTGCTTGGTGACAAAAAAGGGTTAGGCTCCGACCTGGGAGTGGATTTTCAACCGGATTTTGAAAAAAAAAAAAAAATCACATGTTTCGGGTCAGGACATTTCTTCATGTGCTCGAGTTAGGTGAAGCTCACTAAAATACACAAACACTACATCTCATCAAACTACTCTCTCCCCTCAATTCATCATACAGCATTAAAAACGTGGGAACGTTTCAGCAGAAAGAACAATAATTAAACTAGAAAATAAACAAATAAATATGAATATTCATTTTTTCTTTTTGAAACTGATAATAAATAAATATTGAAATAGTGAGATATGAATGGGGAAGGTGACAAGAATGAACATCAAATGCAAAAAATCATTGCAATTAATTAAAATTAAATAAGGGGCAATTTGTAAGCCAATGATGATGACAAATAACAATAATTAACTAATAATGATAATATAATGATAACTTTTTTTGGGGGGGGGGGGGGGGGGGGGGGACAAAATGAATCCAAAAAAATCAGGAAATGTTCACCGACAGAATCTTAACGGGGTTAAAAGTGGCCGAGATGCAACTCCA
Source organism: Citrus trifoliata (assembly GCA_018350135.1). Taxonomy (NCBI): domain Eukaryota; kingdom Viridiplantae; phylum Streptophyta; class Magnoliopsida; order Sapindales; family Rutaceae; genus Citrus; species Citrus trifoliata. Next base: position 4,619,292 of record CM031387.1, read on the forward strand.
CGCGCGCGAATGACCCGTCGTTTTCCATTCTCTCTGTAATTTTGGCGTCCTCTGTACACTTGGCGAGACAGGGATCACATATGGAGAGAGCCGCCAGCACAGGTTGGGACCACTGCAGCAGGGGCCAGAAATCAGTGGGGCTGACTTTCTAGCCCCCGTCATCCGTCAGATCGAATCCCACATCGGACCATCTTAGCATTATTGTTTCGCAGCGCATTACGTAAGTATACAGGAATAGGATGCCTTTGCCGTGTTTTATTACCATAACCGTACGAATTGAAGGGACGTTGATTTGTTCCATCATGATGTTGTCTCTGTGTCCTTTTTCATAGCAAAACGCACCGTTTCAGTTATCTCATATTACTCTTTGATTTTTTTATCTCTGTATTTTTCATAGCAACAATAGTTGGTTTTCATGGCCCTCGACATGGATTGATTTGGTGGCAGAGGAGGGTGCCACAGTAGTCATGGTCATGTATGTGAGCACGAGCATGTTTTTAAATTTTACGGGCGTATATCGGCCCGCATGGACCACTTAGTCAGTTGTCGCGGCCGCATTCGTAGCATATTCAAAATATCGGGACCAATTTTTTTTTTTGCAACTGGGGACTAACACTTTAATATCTCATAGTTTATTTCATAAGAAAATGACTTGTCCACCCCTCAAAAGCCGTTAACCAATCAGAGTCAATGCCGTCGTTAATTTCACGGTTTCTCAAGCGTCATCCAAATCTCGGATGTGAATTTATATCTAAATTAACTTTTGGGTGAAGCTGACAATACAAGTGACACATACAAGTGCTTTTTCACCTAGAAAATCACCTATCCAAACAATAAATATCGAGATGATTCTTGATTTTGCACTCGTACTGTGGATCATTCATTGCCCATGGGAAAGGGTGGAAAATGGAAGTGGATGGGAAGACCCCAACTTGAAGTGCAAGTGGAACAAATACAATGGCGTGCTCCCACTTGGACTTTTGCCGCTGAAACTTTCACTCCCACAATTTATTTGAAGTGGAAAATGATCTTCGCCTGACTTCATCTCCTATCTATCTGGTACGTTTTGCTTTGCTTTGTTTCACAACACAACTCTTCCCAGAACATTTCCCAATAATCTGTTCAGGCCCAGCAATTATCACTTTTCAGCCCTTACCCCTTTTAGGTTATTCAACCCAAGCTAAAGTTTCAGCTCGATTTGGACCACACATTTGCAAGTAGCCACTGCCCATGTCATATGCATTCCGTACGATGCCACTACAAAACTCTTTATCTAATCTTAATGCCACTACAAAACTCTTTATCTAATCTTAATGCCACTACAATAATTATAGAGCTCCCCATGCTTGTGTGAAATTCAAAATCATGCATATCATGCAATCTGATAAAGGATCTGCTAAAAATTACAGCAAGCTTCACTGCAGTTCATGGTACAAATCAACAGGCATGAAATTCCACTCTTGCTATAACTCCCAAGTATTTAAGCTTCTATGCTGAAATAGGGGACTGAAATAACTACCAAGTAGGTAAGAGATAACTCATTCAACAAAAGCCTGCTAACCTTGGCAAACTAGTCCAAAATTTAGAAAGAGCAGCAAAAGAACTAGAATTGACCAGCTCAGGCTTCAGACATTGGAAGCTCACCGCAATCACTAATGACCACCTTCTTTCCAGGACGGTCGCCCCTGTCAGTTTCCTGTGACTCAATAAGCTTAACAATGTCCATGCCCTCCAAAACTTGCCCAAAGACAACATGCCTCTGATCTAGCCATGGTGTCTGCCATTTGCCAAAAGAAGAGAAAACACATCAGTGTCAGCCAATGACCAGTGAAAATTACTCACAAACGCAATGTCAAAAAACTTGTTCAAATCATCCAGTTAAATGAAAATCTGAAGGTACTTCCACTATCATAATACAACTTAAGTAGTCAAATTCATGACAGCCACAAAAGAAAATGTAAGTTTCATTTTTACTTTTTGAAGCTATAGTAAATGGCAGTTAATTGGACAGAAATTCAACCATGGTCCAGTGCTGGTAAAGTCACTTAAAACATGATGACATTCTTAAGAATGTGGACCGGTACACATGACATTTTAATTCATCACCATGCAAGCCATTGTTTCAATTGAAAAACTACTTGTATTCCTATGCAAGGGAGTCTTCCAGAAAGTTTGTTAATTTGGACAATGGAAGAACCTTAACATACATGATGAGATCAAGTTTGACACCAATTATTCAACAGGCAAAGGAGACAATGTCCACGTCCTCAAAACTTGCCCAAAGACAATGTTGTCCAATACAGTAAGAAAGATGACCAGTCAAAGAGATCAAAAGAATCAATGAATTATCTTTTTTCTTCTCTTTCTTCACTAGGCTGAAACGGGAAGCATTTTCAGCCTATTTTCAACAAAAAATTCGTCTAAGCAGAAAATAAAAATGCTACAGTACCACAAATAAACCATTAAATGTGAGATATAAGTATCTCCAAAACGTTAACTGTAACTTTTCCTTCTACAAGCAAAGGCATTAACATACCTTGACAGTGCAAATGAAAAATTGGCTGCCGTTAGTGTTGGGACCTGCATTTGCCATACTAACTACTCCTGGTCCAATATGCGACACTGCAAGACATTTTACATTTCAGAACCACACATGCTAATATAATGGTAGATAAATGATAAAACTAGTTTAACAACAAAACAAAATTGACCATAACAAGAAATATTGAAGCACCCATCAGTATTCCCCTCTGAATTTATATATACTTGTTTAATCAACAAGAGGTGAATGGCATAATTTTTCAATCAAATAGAAAAATTACAATTAAACATTGTCCTTATCAATTAGCTTCTCATCCATGCCCCACCCACTCAAAAGGCAAATATATAGGCTCTCTTGAGATGCAACAGCTACAGCCTACAGGAACAACTTACATTTGAAGTTCTCATCTTTGAATGTACGGCCGTATATACTTTTACCTCCAGTTCCCTACAAAAAGAGGTTAAGTAAATAAAATTTAGTCGAACAATATGCCAAATCAAGCATATCTGACAACTATTTAATCTAATAAAGTGACTGAACAGAAGGCAAAAAAATAGAAGTTGTGCAGGTTTAAAACATGCTTAGAGTTGATAAACCATAAACATATCTGTAGGCATATAGATCAATTATATTGCCACTCATAGGATGGGGAAATTGATAAGGCTTTGAGGACCTGGAAACAGCTGGACAGAAAGAAAAAGCTCCAGGTCCTAACAAATCTATTGAGAACATCAAAAGATGAGCTTAAAACACAACAACAGATGTTTTCAATAGTTATTTAACACAACAACATTTCTTTCTGTTCTTTCTGTTTTGGCCCTACAGAGTCAACTTGAAGCAAAGCTAACAGATCCTGCTCATGCTGCTATATTTAGCTTGTCATACACTTCACACCAGATAAGAGATTTATTCAAGCTGAGATCTGTCCAGATACCAAGTAAATCCGGTAGTAGCTTTCAATGAGAGTGTAATACAAAGGGGAGCAACAACAGCTGTCCTTATTAAAGGTTTCTACATTCATAACTAACTCTTGCCACCTTTTCATTTCGGATAATTCAAAATTTGCAAAAGGAAGAGAACCAAGGCAGCATGTCTCTTACACTGCTAAAAAAAATAAAATAAAATAAATCTTGCTATGAAGTCATTAATAGCTCCATGTGGTAACCTAGCCAGAGAAGCATGTGACTTCTCAATTCAATTAATTAGTTCATAAATAAATTCTTAAAGAAGCAAATAGCTGCAATAGTTACACTAAACAATGAACAAGACACTGAAGGGTATCTAAATGTGTGTGAAAGCACATACATTGCCTTTATCAAAGTCTCCTCCTTGGATCATGAAATCTTTGATAACACGATGGAACGTGGAACCTTTGTAACCAAAGCCCTTCTCTCCTGGTCAGATACAAAATTGATATCAATTATAACAGACTCCAAAACTAGATCAATCAAACAAAAAATGGAAACAAGAACATCATATTAGTGATTGATATTAAAGTGAAAAAGCGAATAAGAAAACCTGTGCATAAAGCACGGAAGTTCTCTGCCGTTTGGGGCACATCATCACCGTACAATCCAATCACGATTCTTCCAGCAAGCTTTCCTACTGGATTCCCAATGCTCACATCGAAATAAACTTTATTGGTAACTTTCGATTGTAAATCAGCTACCTGAAATTAAAACAGAAAGGCACTATCCCATTGGAAACCATACTAGAGCTACCATATCTCAGCGTAAGAAGCAGTTGGCTGCTTCCATTATATGCCATTACTCAACAAGATGTATAAAGTCACCTTCATTTCATACGCATTCAAATTCAAATGAAATTGCTAACCTCAGCACTGGCCCGAACAAGGCTACGCGTACCCATTTTCCTGGTGGGAAAATGAGTGAGAGGGGGAACGGGAGTCAACGGACGGGAGAAGAAGCTGGAGCAGGATGATGAAGCATTTGATAGGAATGAAGAAGATTTTCTGGGTATCTCGATTGTATTACGCGAGGGACTGAGAGCTTTGTTCAGTTGAAATGGGCCTGAGACCGAGCCTACATTTATCTGCCGAAAACAAAAACAAAAAAAATGAATAAATCAAAATTTGACCCAGAACGACAAAGGATTGAATGGAGATGAGAAAGTACCTGGGCTGCGAATGAAGCCGCTGACGCCATTGATGGAATGGACAAGTGCCTCAGAGTCGTTGTGTTGAGAGATTCAGATAAAAGACTGTTACTACCGATAGATAAGAAGTGTGGGTTTTTGGTGGGTTTGGTTTTGGTAGCATAAAAAATTCAAGTGAAATTACGCGAGATGGTGGTGATCTTAAATGACATCTTTGCCCTCTTATACCAAAAGGTAATTTCATATATAGATATTTATGAGATTTCTTTTATTGCTTATTTCTTTAATTTTTATTGAAAGTCGAATTTTTTTTAACAAAAAGTAATTTTAGAAAATAAAAATAAAACTTTATTTATTTACGAAAAGTCCCCAACTTACTTTTCTTGGTAGCCAGCTCCGTTACTTTATATACAAAGTAAGCTGCCAATGGCTGTGACAGTGACGAAGTTATTGAAGCCACTGATTCCAGCTTCGGTCCTCTCTCGATGTTCAAACCCAGCTTCATTGTTGTTCAATCATAAACCATCATTTAGATCCTCAGCTGCTGCTAAAATGGCGACCACCAGCACCAGTGAAGCTGACATCAAACCAACTCCTTCGAAAGTGAAAATCATTGATTCTCATCTGCACGTGTGGGCATCTCCTGAAGAGGTGCGATATAGTTGTTGCATAATTCTGCCTGTTTGTTTACAGGAACAAAGTGATTTCAGATTGCTGACAAACTGTTGAATTTTGTGAAGGCTGCTGACAAATTTCCTTACTTTCCTGGCCAAGAACCCACCTTGCCCGGACATGTCGATTTCTTGCTGCAGGTCTTATCTCCATTTAATTCCCCCCACCCCCACCCCAATCTTCTATGGGTGTTTTCGTTGATTGGAACTGCAATCTGCATGATTGTTTATTGTATATTTCGATTTGGAAGGATGAGTAGATTCTTGTTTCTTGTTATAGTATATTGAATACTTGGACTGATTCCTTATCTCCTTTTCAAATTCGTTTATGATCTGTGCAGTGCATGGAAGAAGCCGGTGTGGATGGTGCACTCGTTGTGCAGCCCATTAATCACAAGTTTGATCATTCTTTAGTGACAAGGTCTGTTGACATTACATTTTTAGCAAAATGTTCAGTCTTTGTTCTTTTTTCCATGTGTGATGGCTACAAATCCACAGGAGTGAGGAGATTGCATGATGCAGGTGTGTGTCCATAGGGGTGCATCATATAACATGATAGAACTCACATAGGGGTGCATCATATAACATGATAGAACTCACATAGGGTCTAGCATCTCAAGTTATCAGTCTTTTGTTGACCTTGTGAGGTGGATAGCTTATTAATCTTACTCATTCTGAAGTTCTTATTCCTCTACATTACGCTTGTATTTTTGTTATAGATTAAGAATTGAAGAACAAAGCTCATATGTTGACAAATAAGAAGGTTGTGGTTATGCTTTCCCTCTTGCTGTGTTCAGGATTTATAGCTAATTTCCTCGTGAGAAGTTGTCTTTAGATCATACTGTCCTGACAGTGCTGGTCAAATGGTGTATGAACATGATTAAGAACTTCAAAGATAAATACATTTATTATTGTTTACTTTCTACATCTTGGCATTGCCCAATACCAATATTGTTATTGACAGTGTCCTGAAAAAGTACCCTTCCAAATTTGTTGGTTGTTGCCTTGCAAATCCTGCAGAAGATGGCATAGGGATCAAGCAGCTAGAACAGCTCATCTTGAAGGTTTTTTATGTTTCTAATTTTATAATTATGTTCATTATCTCACTATCAATAATTCTTTCAGGGAAATCATTCTGATACATTTTTTTTTTTTTGTGATAGGATGGTTTTCGGGCTGTTCGTTTAATCCGTACTTGTGGCCATCTGGGCAACAGGTAATTTGTTGTTAAAATGGTTAATTCTGGTCGTCATGACTTCATAATTTTTACTCAATTTTGTTTCAATCGTGTTGTGTTTCTTGAAACTTTGCTCATTTATAAATTTTAATGGGAGAAACTAATTTAACTTTCTTGGATGAAGCAACAATATTTGTCATCTTATCACTTACACTGAACTGATAAATGACAACTACTATTTCTGGCCCAAACATTCCTCTTGCAGGCAATTAATTCTTTGAAGAATCAATACATGCAATGACTTAACTGTTAATCTCTAATTTGAAAATTCTCATTCTAGTAAAAGATCAAAAATTCCATATGCATGGATTGAAAAGGGTGATATAAAAAGATAGTTGTGTAGCTCCAATTGAGCCAGTGTTGGTATTTTATAATAATTCATTTAGAATCTCATATTGGTGAGATTCTCATCAACTGATGGATTCTCATTAATTTATGTAGATGACAAATGAAGTTGGGAAGGCAATGTTTTCTAAAGCAGGAGAACTTGGAGTGCCAGTGGGTTTCATGTGTATGAAGGTATACAAATCTTCCCAGACTCCATTTGACCAGAAAGGAAAAAAGAAAAGTCAGTTTACTTTGTAATATTTGTATTTAGTTTGATCACCACCAGGTCTTGATCTTCTTTATACGGAGCTATAACTTCAAGTTCACTTGATTAAATTTATCTTGACCCTCTTGATAAATGCCACTTCAGTTTGATCGGTTGAAGTGTTGTAAAATTTCAGGGTCTTGATCTACACATTTCTGAAATTGAGGAACTTTGCACTGAATTTCCTTCAACAACAGTGTTGCTTGATCATTTGGCTTTCTGCAAACCACCATCGTGAGCTCTCTCATCATTTAACTTTGTTTCAGAAGCCTTGTAATGTTTTCTTGAGCGGCTGTGGCAAAGATAATATGTCCATGTGTCATCTTGCAGAAATGATGAAGAAAGTCTTGCCTTCTCAAATCTCTTAAAGCTATCCAGATTCCCACAGGTAGAGTGCCCTGTATAAATCTGAGTGAGTGTAAAATTGTCAAGAATCTGAGGTGTCAATTGTGATACGGAAACTTTTACAGGTATATGTCAAATTCAGTGCTCTGTTTAGGGTGTCCAGAATGCCATTCCCTTACCAGGATCTGTCCTATCCACTCTCCCAAGTTGTCTCAAGCTTTGGCGCAAACCGAGTCATGTGGGGCAGGTAAATACTTGCTCTTTTGTTTCTTTACATATGCAAAGTGAACTTGCAGATATGAATTTACCCTTTTGTTTCTTTACATATTCAAATAAGTGACCATGCGGATCAAATGGTGATATCATTGAGCATTATTTTTGCAGTGATTTCCCATACGTTGTTCCAGAATGTGGCTATAAAGGTGGAAGAGAGGCAGCATCTCTGATCGCCAATGAAGTACCTTTGTCCCCTTCTGAGTTGGAGTGGATCATGGGTGGAACAATCATGCAACTTTTCCAAGATCAACGGCTTTGATCAAATATAATCCTTGTAAATGCCCTTTTATATCATTGCATAGCAACAAACCGTTCGTCCCAAAGAGGGAAACCAGTATATTGACCTTTTAGACGGACCGAGTAATGCTTCATATTGCAGTTTTCCAAAATCCTCCGTCTGCACTTTTTCAATTCTCTTGAGCGTTGAAATTAAAAATTATTGATTGATCCTCCTGCCTCCACGTAATGGCTCTTACAATTTACAAAAGACCTAAACGATCATATATGGCCATCAATGGAGGATCAGTTTGTTAAAGTTGCGTACAATAATTATACAACGCAGCCACAATGCAGAGGTCAATTCTAAACTAACTCGGCCTTCCAAAGAATAACACATTTTCTACATATTTCTATGATGTAATGATCTTTCCTCGTAAAGATTGTTAGTCTGTACAAAAGACTACCCCGTAAAAATTCCTAGACCAGGCGCTTCCCGCATTGCGAAGAAAAAAAAGAAAACAGATGAGCAATTACGCTGTCGTCTGGACCTATACAAGTGGTTGGCTACAAATGGGCAAAACACAAAAATCCGAGAAGTGGGCTAATCCTCTAGTCGTTGTATTTCACCCATCATTATCCGATTGCTTGTGACTTTAAAACCAAAGAGAGAGCAGGATCAATTTGCCTTCCCTTCTTTCCTTTCTTTTTGCCACCCCGGCCACCCTGCATTCCATCTGTTGAGTCTGTCATCCCCACAGTTGTGTGAGTCTCTGGCATGACATTCTTCTTGGTATTGCTCTTTAACATGTCTATGAACGATGGCTCCGACGAATCAGAATCACTGCATGATGAGGTACGGCGGAAGCTTATTTCTTTCTTTCCAGATGCCATGTCTGAAACTTGGCTCACTGAATTACCCCCTGGATCTTGGCTACCTAAAATTTCATGTGTTCCAACATCAGCAAAGATTTGTTGTGGAAACAAAACTACTTTTAGACTCTCAATTGTCTTCTCAACCCAATAACAATTCAACATAAGTTACAATCACAAGGCACCATTAAAAAATTCATAGACAGAACAAAAGTATTAAAGGATCGGCATTCAAAGTCATCACCTCCCTCCTGCCCTGTCCTATCCCTTGGAAAAATGAACGAAAAAGAGAAGTTATAGACATATAAATACCATCAGCAGAACTTGAAGAATGTTTCCCCCTGATAACTGGATTAGAGTTCACATCATGCAATCCCTCTTGAGATGACAAAGTCCGTGAGACAGATGGGCGTCTCAGCAAGACACTGTCTTGAATCCTCCTGGATG